>JANHGB010009501.1:28037-38575 GCA_026283785.1 Coracopsis vasa | reverse complement strand
GTTGGACAGAGCCTTGGGCAACATGGTGTAGTGGGAGGTGTCCCTGCCCGTGGCAGGGGGTTGGAACTAGATGATCTTCAGGTCCTTTCCAACCCTAACTATTCTATGATACTAAGACAACATTCTTAAGCTAAAAATCTTTCCTTTACTATACAAGGTGTTTCAAACATTTCTGATCTCTCTCTGGAATTAGACTTTATAGCTATAGTCAGCTATAATTTTGCTTATGTGCCTAAAAGCTTCATAGTTTTGTATTTACTTTGCAATCAATATTTTGTCAATTAATTTGACAGTAAATGCTTTATTATTTGTCTTAATTTTCTTTTTACTTTGTAGAGGACAGTCAGATTAAGTTAATTTGTAGTGATATGTTGTCTTTTCCTTCACTTACAGAGCTGAAGCAGACACTGAATGCAATGATTTCACTTGACTGTAGTACTTGAACTACTTTATGCTCTTGTGCTTAATACAGCTCTTGGGCTGTATGAATCCTTTCAGAATTTTGAGGCAGCTTGACTTTGAATGTGGCTGAGAAGTCAGATTTATTTTCACTGCAACAATCTGCCACAGCATTTTGTGTGTTTTTCTTCCTTCAAGTACACAGCTTTCATGTTTCTCCCTACCCCCCTTAAAGGAATGGCTTTGAAAACAACTGGCTGGCAGTTCGCAGTCCTGAAATTCAGTGTTCCAGTTCAGGATATTTAAGCTGGTTATATTTCAGCATATTCTCTTTTATGCTTAGAGCTGCTGCCCAGATCTAAACCTAAGCTGTAGCAGTCAGAGTGTTCCATTTCCAGGAGATAAAAATTAAAAACAGACCAGAAACAGTAAGGGAAAAAATGTAAATTTCCCATTTCTTCCATCACTTTCATTATTAGTTTCACAATACTGTACTGAGCTAGGTCTCTTATTTGAATATAATGATCTTTAAGATAAAAAACCCAGCCAAATTCCTAAAGATTTTATTTTCCCTTTTTTTTTTTTAATATTTTTTTCTTTTTATATCTGAAACCTGATTGTAGGGGAATTGGACTGTTAATGGAAAAATAGAGAAGCAATAGCATGAAACAAGCATTTTTTTGTGTGGTTTTGAAGGCTCTTGTTGCTTACATGTTGTTTTTCTTAAGCAGCTAAGAGATAAGACAGACACTTTAATTCATCACTGCGCAAGCACGTGATAGCACTTACAGGGAAGAAAGTATGCCCTACTCCGTTCTGCCACACTGTCAGCCCTAGAGATACTTTTTTTTGTTGTTTCTTTTTTTTGTTTGTTTGTTTTCCTTTTTTCTTTTTTTTTTATTTTTTTTTAGCTCAGAGCAAAGAACAGTAAATATTTCATTCACAGATGTTTTTACACTGAATCTATGTGAATGTCAATATTTCTGTATAGTTAAATATACAAATAATTTTCGAGTCAGCATTTTTAATATGGGCCACTTAAATCTCAACAGCTAAATATAGTTACTAATAATGTTGAGATGTAATATAATAATGTAATGTTAATGTTTTTGCCATTAATTTAGTCTGGTTTTGTGTGCTTCGAAATATTCCTACCTCTCTTTTCAACTACAGCAAGGTGACCCTCCAACAGCAAAAGTGTTAACTCAGCCAGTAGTTCAAGGAAGACATCAGGTCTTGTAAAGTTCTTTTTGCATAAACATCTGAATGTCTTTGTTATAAAACTAAAAGGAAAATACAGACAATCCAGATATGTAATTCATCAGTTTCAGTTCTAACATGGCTAATTTTGAAGTCTCAGTCTTTTTTATCAACTAAATTTTGGAGCTATTAACATGAGTAGGAGTGTGACCCTAATTTCCTAAGTCCCTTTTATTTGTTTTATGAAAGCATGCATATGTGGGAGGAGCTAGATGATGATGACAGCTGTGAAATATTATCAGGCATCTGATCCTTCAAGTGTACTGTCAGGAAAAGAGCAGAAAATAAATATTCTCAAATTTCAGGAGACATGAAATACAGTTTGATGTGAGCCATGCTGTTGAAGCCATAGAGGAGCTGATATAAAATATGCTTACTCCCTGAGGTAATGACAATCCTTATCAACCCAAATCAGAGGATTAAAGATTAATCATTTCACATTAGAATGAGAGGAGCTTTAATTTCTCTCTCACTTTACTCATGGCTTTCCAAACTGTCTTAGTGTCAACAAAACCAAATCAAACTAATCTAGGCTATAATTCCCTTTTCTTCCACATATCATAATTAAATATGATACGTGGCATAAAGTAAAATGAAAATCCAAACAATAAAATATTCAACCAGACAAAAATCTAGTGAAATAAAAATAAAGGAAGCTTGCAGAGTAGGAGAGGGGGTTGGATTTTTTTGGGGTTGGTTTGTTTTTTTTCCAAAAAATATCCAAAAACTCATTGAGAATTTTGATTTTTCTTTGCCTATGAGTTTTAAAGAAAAATAAACTCATTAAATTTGGATGTGTGTTTTAAAAACAAAATATGGACTGAAAAACATTTTTCCATTATTAAAATATATTAATGCCCTTGTAATTAAATTATAGACAGTAATAGCTAGGTTCCACTTTAATTATCTCAAAAACTTGCTTCAAGTGCTGGAGTTGAAGCTTATGCTCACTCACTTCTTTCAAAAGAGCTCTCAGTTTAAAAAAAGAAGAAAACCAAAAATCAAAACCAATCAACCAAAAAAAGGTAATAGTTTGTTTCGAGGGTATTTGGCTCCACCTTGTGTCCATTGTGCTTTCCTGACGAATCTGACACATGTAAAAGAAAAGAAAAAATATGGAATGAAATTTGTTATGTAAAATTAAAGAAAGTTTTACCATTGGCATCTCTGATGTTGAATCTGACCTCATTGTCCACTAAGGTGTGATGAAGCTTAAAAACTCTGGTATTTCCCCCTTTTTTAATAAATTCAAAATTTAAAATACAATAACATTTTAAATGGAGAGACACATCATAAACTGCTCAGAAATGTTTTCTGTGTGTAGTTGTAAAGGCATGTTTACTAGAATAAATCCTCAAATTATATAAGTGAATCCTGCTGCTGTATCAGAGTTTGACTAAGGGGCTAAGAAAAGTAACGTGTGGCCAATGGCACACTCTGCTCATACACTGTAGATTGTGTCTGAATTCTGAAAGACGAATCAGATTTTGTGATCACCATTTCAGATTCTACTAGGTAGACTCTGAGGTAACTTTTATGAAAACTAACATCTTTCTTTAAGGTTCAACTGTCCTAAAAGTGTTTCTCCAAAGAAGGTCTCTGTAATCTTATAAAGGAGAAGTGTCTGCTCTAAAGTTAGGAATTTTTAACACAGAGATCACACTCCCCACCCCCTTGTTAAGAAAGGGCATATCGAAAACAATTGCACAGGCCAAATTGTAGATGGTGGTTACAAAATGCAGGTGAACCGGAGAAAAAATAGAGTACACTGTGCGGTGAGAAAGGAATGGAAATAAACTTTGTGCTTATTTTGCTATATTGTTCTCCAAATTACACTCTTTTCTTTCCCTTTTTTCCTTTTTCCTCCCCTGTCCCTGGGATCATAGCTATTGTCTTATCTGAAGCAGAGGAAAGAAAAAGACTGAGAAACTTACTGTGCAGTCCAGAACATGGGAGCTCATTACTGGCATTACTGCTCTCTCTGGTTTCTGTTAGAGAGCCTTCATTTCCTGATACACAAGCCACAGACTGAATGCTGATCACCATGGTAGCTAGAGACAGATCTCTATCAGTATAAATCAGTCTGGTGTGTAGATTTTCAGTAACCTTCAGGGGCTCATATGCTCAATATTGCTGGTTTAGGGCCAATGGAATTTGTCCTGCAGGTTCTTTTGCTTTATTTCTTTTCTAGTCACACAACTTTTTTCAAGTCTACACAGCTTCATAAAAAAAAAAAAAGAATTGCTCTCAGTAATGAGAAAGATATAATATAGCTGGGAAGGCATTTTGAGTTCATCACTAACACAAGGTACTTAAGTAAAGAAACTTCAGCGCAAATGTCGAGTGTCACTGTTTTTCATGGGCATACTGAGAACATGAAGACTCTCCAACTCCTGTCTAGAAGGACACCCACCTACCCTAGTCAATGCAATGATTCCCAAGTCCATGATTTTATTACATGCTGGCGGATAAATACTCAGAATAGCCAGTCCTCTCTTCTACATAACTCAACAGGGTACAGGTGGTATTCGTATGGCATGGCCCATTTTAACCTGTGCCAAAATTCTCAACTACTGGATAAGTTCCCATGATGAAAAGAGAATCCTGCATGAGCCAAGGCTTCTATACAGAGGATTGTCATAAAACATGAAAGTGGTAATCACAACCATTCAGTGGTGAGTTTGTGGATGTTCATAGAAACAAAATCAGGAAGAAGTGGGAAGAACTTAAAACTAGACAGAGCCAAGGAACATTAAAAAAAAAAAAAAAAAGAAGAAACCAAAACTAAACCAAAACATAAAATGTTCTATTGGGTTTCCATGGCAAGGTTTTGGTAGCGGTGAAGCTACAGGGGTGGCACCTGTGAGAAGCAGCCAGAAGTTCCCACTGTGCCCGATGGAGCTAATGCCAGATGACTCCAAGAAGTACCCTCAGCTAGCCAAGGCTGAGCCCATCAGTGATGGCAGTAGCACCTCTAGGGTAACATATAAAAGAAGGGATGAAAAAAGCCCTGTCAATTGCAACTGCAACCACAACTGGAGAAAGGAGTGGGAATAGATGACAGAAATGCCTATGCAGACAGCAAACTCAGTGAAGAAGGGGAGGAGGCACTCCAGACACTAAAGCAGATTCCTCTGCAGGCCCTGGTGCAGACCATGGTGAGGCAGGCTGTGCCCTTGCAGTCCATGGAGGTCCATGGTGGAGCAGATATCCTCCTGCAGCCCATGCAGGATCCCACACCAGAGGAATCAGTGCCCAAAGGAGTCTGTGACACCATGGGAAGTCCATGCTGGAGCAGTATCATGATAGTACCCGGATCCCTGTGGAAAAAGGAACCCACGCTGAAGCAGGTTTGCTGCAGAACTTGTGACCGCATGAGTGAACCACACTGGAGCAGTGTGTTGCTGGATGAAATCGAGCTACAATGAAGAGTGGGTAAGCACTAGGTAATGGGAGGACAGGATATCAGGAGTGTTTCCAGTGTTACTTCTGATGGGCTTTGTCTTGACTGTAGGGAAGTCTTGCAACATACAGAACAAGAATTTGGGGGCAAAAACTACAAATTCCTATTCTTATTGCTGGACTCTCTTCTCTTACTGCTTGCTCCTGTAGTAGCTTTGATGGAATCCTGTCTTCTACTTCTAGTTTAGGATCCATATCAGCAATTATTTTGTCTGTGTTTCATAAAACACCTTGCCTCTTCCTTATGTATTTAATGGTCCCCAAAATGCCTAGCCTTATAATTAAGTTCTTGTTTCTTAAACAAGTATTGTTTTAATATGCTGTTATTCTTTTATTAACAGCAGTAAAACAGATTTCAGCTATAATTCTCATTTATACATCCTAGCGTGCTAAATCACTTTTCTTTCTCTTCACTGATTCTAATTTGTTGATATTCTTCCTTCTGGGTGTCTGAATTACTGAAAATATTCTCTAAAGCTTGTCTGTTCCTGAATAACATCCCAGAAGAGAACAGTGGGCAGAAGAAAAGCTGCTAAATTTCTAATGTGAAGAACACTGTATGGCTTCCCTGAAAAGTTTGATGTAATTTATGAGATTCATCTTATATATATTTAAATGTTTTTAGATTATTGAATAAAACCTCTCCCTCCATTTTATTTAGTATTTACATCAGAATAGGCACCCTGTATTGCCTTTGGAGAGAGAAACTACCCTAAAAGTTTCTATTTCTTTGCAATTACTATTAAGGGTATCTAGGATAATTAGCTCAAAATTGTTGTCTGAATTTGGTCAGAATCAATCTACATTACATTGCTAAATTCTTGATTAACTTCTAGGTGTCAAATGTTTTTTGAAACTGTGAGGATAACATTTCAAGTAAGACTCTAGGTTTGTAATTTTGGTTTTAAGTTCATAAATTAATCTTCATGTTTCACTTAGGCAGTTCCTGTGTCTTTTTTCAGATATATCCTGTGGTACCTTTTGAATATCCCATTTATCTGCTCTTTAGGCATCTGAATGCATTCAGTAACTTGTCTCTAAACTTTGCTGCTATAATGAGACACTGACTGAAAGTTACTCACTTCCCTCATTAGGTACGAGCCCTGTACTGCGTTTAACCCTGACACGAGTAGTGCCATCCAAATCAATTCTCAAATTCACACATACTTAAATACTTTATTTGAACAGGGAGTAAAAAGTGAACATTTCATTATGTTAACACTATTTATAGCTGCATTTTCCAAACTCACTCTGGTGTACAAATCTGAGCCCTTACACTTTCAGCTAATTGCTTCTTCACCTGATTTATGGCTACACCTGTATATTTGATCATAAAAGCTTATTAATATAAAGTAGTAGTTGCAGTATTTAAAGTGTAGCTATTATAATAATATGTATTACTTTGTTATCTTTATTTTAAAAGTAGATTAAAAAATATATATTAATAAATATAAAATGCTTTTGTGGAGCTTTTTAAACTGGAAAAAATTTATATGTATTTCTTGCCTGGAACAGTTATGTGAATTCATATAGCTCTCATTTGAACTGCTGGGGTTTCTAAGTAGTCACCATATTTACAAATTAGTCAAGCAAGTTGTCACAAGAGCAGCTGGTTTTAAGAAACTGAAGCCAACAGAAGGCAAGGGATTGTAAAACAAACAAAAACCAACAAAACAAACAAAACCAAAAGGAGATGTTTCTGTAATAACAACTTCATTTCTGTAATATCTTCAGGACACACACACAAACAAGAAAAAAACCAAACAAAACAATAACTCTCAATAACTTGGAAACTTGATTTGCAGGAAAATATTTATTCTGACTGACATATGAAACAATTCAGACTTGAAGTCTAACTAGTATGAGTTAGGTTGTTTGCAGCTTTCAAAGGCACCATTTCAAGTGCTCAGTAAAATTCACTGAAAGAGTTTTATTGAGAATGAAGGCTATTCAGTTAGGAAAGCAAATTAGTCTCAATTGTAATCAGTTAAGGATCACGCTGAGCAATGATCAAAGAGCATCGATTACCTTACATATATTTGTCTGGTAAAATTCAAGAAAATCATTAGGGCTCGCTTCATGTCTCTTCTAATAAGATATAGCAAAATTAGAAACTGTCAATTAATTAACAATGTAACATTCACATTCTTCTATTGTGAAACAAAAGCAGAGCTCCAGGAAATGATTGCTAAGTGTATGAATACTTTAATTGCAAATATCTCATTCAAGATTGTCTCCGGTTATAATTTTTTCCAATCATGTTGAAATGGTTAATTGTATACATGGCTGTCACAGTCCCCTGAGTCTTGCAATGGCTTGAAGAAGAATATTTCCTCCCTTTTTCTTGAAGTTCTCTGAAGGACATTGACAACTTATAGTCTCAAAAGTTAATTCCTATCAGTACACACACCCACCCACAAGAATCTAGACCACTGAACTCTAAATAAAGGATTCCACGATTCTTGGATGAAATAGTAAAAATATAAGTCTTTAAAGCAAAACTTTCTTTTGTCCAACATGTTGTACTTTCTTCTCAAATCCTTCTTTCTATCCCAGAGGTTTCTGTGGTTGGAACAACTTAAGTGTATCCATCTAAGGTTTGGCTTCTAGTCCTGTGGGCAGGTCTTTGTCTTCTTTGTCAGCTTCCAAGTTGTTGAACCACAAAGTCCCATTTAACTCCTATGTCCCCAACAATATCCTACTTCTGAGAAGACCTGGATGTGCACCAGGATGATTTACATGTTAGGGTCTGCAGGAAGAAAAGGCAGTCATAAGCAGCAAAAGGATGTCATGACATGCTACAGCCATGTCCCTCTTCAGTAAAAGTCTCCCAGAGTACATAAGTGCTTTAAATTTTTCCATTTTCTTACTTGTCCTCCCTGTTCTGATCTTTGAAAGTATTTTAAAGGTGAAAGTATCTCAAGGTCCCTCACCAAAGGCTCTTAAAAACACTCATCAGTCATGGCATACAAGTAAAGTTCCTCAAATTAAGGTAAAACTGTTGAGAAAAGAACAAATAGGGAGTAGAAATAAATGCTAATTTTTCAGAGGGTGGGAGGGCACAGCCACACAGGACTGTGGCCAGGAACTGTGTTGTGGTCTGTCCTTTTTAGGCTGTTGGTATGTGATACCGTAAGGAGACTGAGCAAGACAATGAAATTTTTTGACTGCTTATTCATGAGGCAATAAAGACAAGTGCTGTCTGAAAACTGCAAAAGGACCTTCCAACATTCTTCAAGGAAATGGCATATTAAGTTCAGCTTAGATAAAAGTAATGCCATGTACTTGAAAATGAACTGTCCAAAATTTACACACATAATAATGTGCTCTGTGCTATCCGTTAAAACACAGGGAAGAGATTTCAGGATTATAATGGATAGTTCAATGAAAACATGAATACTTGATAGCAGTCAAAAAAAGGAATAAGTGAACAGAAAGTATTCCTGTCTTGAGAAATATATGTTGGAACAGGAAAAAATACAGGGAAGAAAAAGACAACCAAAACTATGACATGAATTTATGAGACAATGAGAATTTTCAGTCTGGAAAAAGTAAAATAAGGGGGTAGAGTATGATAGAGATTTTTAAAATGTGAATGGAATGGGAAATGTAAAAAGAGAAAAGGAGATTTCTTAATATCTGGGGCACTAATTGAAACTAGTATCTGTCTGAAAACAAAATAAAAAAGACATCTTTCTTTGCATGATGCATACTTAGGCTGCAAAAGAAGCTGTGGTTGTTAAATGAGTTCAGTTAGTCATTGAAGAGGTTACTGGAGAAAAAGTCAGTAATATGACAGTTATGACAGTGAGTATCTGATCCTCTTATCTCCAAAGTCCCCAAAATCTAGGAGATTATTCATTGTCATTACATGTGTGAAACTGGCATGATTGCTTAGAACACTGGCTTGCCTGAGCTTGTATGTCTTTGGGGATCATCTTCCTGTCACTGTAGACACATAAGACCAGGTTAGACTGGCATAGTTGTCTGTCAGAGTATGTCTGATACTGTGTCCATCTGCTTCAACTGATTCATTGGTTGATTGCCTTATTACCACTATAACTGTAAAGCCAGAGAAGAACACTTAATATTTCAAAATATTGAGCTAATTAAATGAATGATAGAACATGCTGTCAACTGCTAGAAAGTACTGTAACAATTAACGTTTCCTTCTGTTCCTCTGTGGTGGAATGGAGTTAACTTTCTTCATAGTAGCTAGTGTGAGGTTATGTTTTGGATTTGCGGTGAAAATAGCATTGATAATTCAGGGATGTTTTAGTTGTTCTTGATCATTGCTTAAGCAGAGTGAAGGTCTTTTCTGCTTCTCAAACCATTCCACCAGTGAGTAGGCTGGGGGTGCACAAGAAGCTGGAAGGAGACACAGCTGGGACAGCTGATATGAACTGACCAAAGGGATATTCTATACAGTATGGTGTCATGCTTAGCATATAAAGCTGGGGAAAGAAGAGAGCGGTACATTCAGAGTGGCGATGGATGTTTGTCTTCCCAAGTAACTGTTACGTGTGATGGAGCCCTGCTCTCCTGGAGATGGCTGAAGACCTGCCTGTCAATAGGAAGCTGTGAATGAATTCCTCATTCTGCTTTGCTTGTGTACATGGCTTTTGCTTTACCTATTAAACTGTCTTTACCTCAACCCATGAACTTTCTCACTTTTACTCTTCAAATTATTTTCCCCATTCCACCAGGGAAAGTGAGTGAGCAGCTGTGTGGTGCTTAGTTACCAGCTGGGATTAAATCAAACCGGTCCTTTTTGGCAACCAATATGGGACTTGAAGGGTTCAAGACAATGACAGATTTGATTGGAATGTACTAGATTGAATTTATGGCTATTATTTCTGTTTAGCTATTAATTGACAGGCTCCTGTGCTTTCTATGCAGCTTGCTTGCCTTACTGTGTATTAAGAGTTTAGCACTCAGTGGCTGCTTTTTGTTTTTGCTTCTTCTTGTAGTGTTGTGCTGCTTATCATCTGTCATGGTTTAAACCCAATCAGCCATAAATCAGAACCACGCAGCTCACTCTCTCACTCCTCGTCTTAGTCCCACCCAGCTCCCAGAGGGATAGAGAGGAGAATCGAAAAGAATACAACTCTCAGGGGTTGAGGTAAGAACAGTTTAGTAACTAAGATGTCACACAAATAACTACTGCTACCACCAATAATAACAATGATGATATAACAAGGGGAGAAAATACAACCACTCACCACCCCATCAACCGACACCCCAGCCCAACCCCCGGCAGTGAACTAGCCCTTCCGGGTGACTCCCAGTTCACATCCTGGGCATGACATGCTGTGGTACGGAATACCTCCTTGGCTAGTCTGGGTCAGGTGTCCTGTCTCTGCTTCCTCCCGGCTTCCCCTCCTCCCTGGCAGAGCATGAGGCTCAGAAAGTCCTTG
>JANHGB010009501.1:0-23034 GCA_026283785.1 Coracopsis vasa | reverse complement strand
AACTGTTGACTGACAAAAAATGCAACATGACCTGGCAGTGTGCACTTCCAGCCCAGAAAGCCCAACCGTATGCTGGGCTGCATCAAAAGGAGCATGGCAAGCAGCTTGATGAAGGTGATGCTGCCTTTCTACTCTGCTCTGGTGAGACCCCACCTGGAGTAGTGTGTTCAGGTCTCAGGCCCCCAACATGGACCTGCTTGTGCAAGTCCAAGGGAGGGCCATGAAGATGATCATAAGCTGGAGCACCTCTCCTATGAAAACAGGCTGAGAGAGCTAGGGCTGTTAAGCCTGGAGAATAGAAGGCTCAGGGCAGTTAAAATAGCTGCCTATAATATTTTAAAAACCTGAGTTGTTAAAAAAGGTTCCTCAGAAGGTGTTACAAAAGCATGTGTAAATGGAAAAAGAAATTATTAAAACAATGAGAAAGCTTTTTATGTAGTGCTAAGTATAGCTCATTCATCAATCTGCCACCTCCAGTATTGTCAGATTATTTTGGTGTAAACTACCATACAGCTCAACTCAGTCTATGGTTTTATACCACATGAGGAAGCAGTTCAATCTTGGAATCAGTGATTTTTATTTAATCTATGTGGACCTTTATACATAAGATCTTTCTGCTCATGTTTTTGTTTTCCTTTAAGCAGAGAAATGACAATATATATGTGAAAGGCAATTATCATGCTCTGGTGAATACCTTCTTTTCATCATCATCTTTCCAAAGCACTTAATTTCTGGAGGTGTATAGCATGCCCCTACTCCATTTCTTACTCCTGAATGAATGCAAATACACTGTTTTTCTGGTCTGAAATACCATGCATGGTCTAAAGTGTCTGTTAACTTTAGTGCTGACTAGAGTTTTGCACTAACTTTCAACTAGGAAGCACTTCCAATCAGTGATTCCCTTAGAGCAGAGAAGGTGGAAAATTGGGTTTATAAGCATACAACAAATTGAAATGAGTCCTTCAATGTTTTCCCTGTTAATTCAGTCTGCGAAGAGCCTGTAGTTGATAGAAAATTTTCCCATTATTTTTGTATTACTCATATTCTCTTTATATTCATTAGGTCACCTTCTATGAAGCCTGAAAATGACTACCAGTAATTTATTGGCATGTAGGCAATATTAATCAAATGTTCACAATGTGTTCTGGTGTTTTAATTGTGCCTCTTTCAGAAAGGAGTAGAACCCCATGTATATCCACTCACATTCAACTTTAAATGTAAGATATTCGCAAGTCATAAGGGAGAGAAGCAGCTTGCAAAAACAAGATAAGAATTTTCACAACGACATTCAGAGATAATAGTATTTTCCTATGCTATTGCCAAAGCTCTTCAAACAGTTGTTTTAACTTTAGGATTAGGAAGTTTGTTTGTTTTCCTCCCTGGAAAGAACATAAAAGTAATAAAATACTCAGTAAAGAAGGTAAGCAGCTGAAGTCTCTCTAGTTCTGTTAAATATTTTTTTAAAACACACTATTAGTTATAAGCAAAATTTGAATGTTGAGTGGGAAAGAGAGGAAAAAAAAGAAAACAACAACCAAAAAACCACAAAACCATCAATGGTGAGGGGCTGATCCCAGGCCATTCTCACACAGCAAACTAAATTATAGTTTATTATGATAATAATATAAAGATTTATTCTAAGGTTGGCAGGTTGATGTAACCCAGGCTCACTAGTTATTGAATGTCTAGAAAATTGAGTAGATTCAGTCATCTCTTGACAGCTACAGCCGCGCTCATTAATTTTCAGGACAAGTGTTTTAGCTGGCAACTGGATAATGACTCCATCACGTGGCACAACTGCTTCATTGCATGTTTCTGCTACCACTCGTTATGAAAAACTGAGCTTCTTAATTTTTGGTTAGAGATGTATATGGCTCCTCTTGCGAACAATGAACTCTGCCAACAGCTTTCACAGAATACTTATTCAGAGATGAAAGGTTCATTACCACTAAAAAGGTCAACATTCATGGTGTGAAACCAAGTGATTTAGAGGAGGGTAAGAGGATCTCAGATGCCCCAGAGGAAAAGGTCAGAGGTTAGATAAAGGATATATCTTTCATTATTTTTTCCTGAGATCTAGAGAAGCAGTTCAGTTTTATGTTAGCATTGGATATTGGATGATCTATTGCCTCATGCAGTAGATTAACTTCAAAAGGTCTCTTTTGGCTGAAAAGAAAGGAAACAACAAAACTTTACGTATTATAAGGAAAAAATGTCTTTATGTTGCTTAAGAAGTAACCTTAAAGGCTTTTTCCCTTTTTTCGTCTGCAGCTATAAAAACTGTGAAAACTGTATATAACTGAGTATAATGGATATGTTATTTAGTTAGCTTTCACAGTGGTTTTATAATACTTTATTAATTAATTGCCTACCATGTCAAGAAAATATAGTTGCATATCTTAAGGTGGAGATATAGTCAAATATAACTCATGGAAAACTAGGATTTGCAGACTTTGGATTACAAAGTTTCAGGGCATTAATACCTCTACAGGCAAATAAGCTGAAGGGTCTGAACTCTCTCTATGCCAGCAGGAAAGTCGTTCTGACCTACTTAGGGCATAACCTATCTGCACCCCCATGTCCTTTTCCACCAAGCAGCTTTCCAGCTACTATTCCCCAAGCCTATAGCATTGCATGGGGTTGTTGTGGCCCAATTGGAGGAGCGGGTACTTTGCCTTGTTGAACCTAATACCACTGGCCACAGCTCATCTATCCGGCCTGTCCAGATCGTTTTGCAGAGCCATCCTACCCTCTAGTAGATCAACATTCCTGCACAACTTTGATTCATCTGCAAACTTACTGAAGGTGTACTCAATCCCCTCATCCAGATTGTCAGTGAACATATTAAGACTGACCCCAATACCGAGCCCTGAGGGATATCACTAGTAATCAGTTGCCAACTAGATGTGACACCATTCCCCACTACTCTTTAGGCTCAGCCATCCAGCCAGACTTTTATCCAGCAAAGAACACACCTATCCCATGAGCAGCAAGTTTCTCCAGGAGAATACTGTGGCAGATGGTGTCAAATGCTTTACTGAAGTCCAAAGAGAAAACGTCCGCTGCTTCTCCCTCATCAACCATGACATCCTGGACTGTTTCCTCTCTGCAGACATCTGGTAGATTGAAGTCTCCCACGAGAACACTGGCTAGCGATATTGAAACTTTTACCAGTTTGAAGAATGAGTCCAGTTGAAAGAGTTACTCACTTGAGCAGCATCACTCATAACATCATTTCCCAGTAAGGAACATTCCCATTCTTTCCCATGAAAAACTTCATTTTTCACTAATAATAGTATGTCACATTGGAATCATACAGAAATCTAGGTTGGAGAGGGCCTCTGGAGATCATGTGGTTCAACCCTTACTCATAAATCAACTTCTCCAGTACTCTAAAATCAAACCATCTCATCTACAGATCTTCCTTTGGTCTATAGGAATCTCCAAAGGGTCAAACTGATCTTTTAGGTGAAGTACAAACACTCTCCTATTCTACTTTTTCTGTCTTTCTTGAATAGCCTGCAACACTTGAGTCACATGAGCTATCTCCACAGATTTCTGTCCTTCCAAAAATACCATAATTCTGAGACTGCACATGGAGACTGCTCTTTTCTTGTCGTTTCTCAGAATGTGAGTACTGGCATATGAGCACTTGAGTTAATCTGCCCCCTCGGTTAGTCTGTCTGCAAGCTTTTAACACCACTCCCAAAATCATATAGCTTAAAGCCACTTCAATAATTTAGTTAGCTTATTAACAAAGTTCTCATTGCCCCTATTTGATAAGTGTATCCCATCTCTCTGAAGTAGCGCACAGTCCTTGAAGGGTATATCCATGGTAATGGAGGCCAAAATCCTGCTGGCAACACCAGCTATACAGCCAAACACAGGTATGTGTGATATGCCTATTTCTGTTTGCCTTTCCTTCTGCCTGGCAGCACTGAGTAGAAAATAACCTGAGACACCATCCGCTTTTACTTCAGCCTCTAGGTCTCTGCAGTCCTGTTTGATTATGCAGGTGTTTTCTTGTTCAATAGGTAACTGGATGCAGTGTAATGAAAGCACACATGTAAGCACACATGTAATTAAGAACACGTTATTATTACACAAAGTCAAAGTAAAAAAGTTGATGATTTCCTGTGTATTCATGTGAACAAATCCATAACCATTTTTTGAAAGTATTATTTGAATTGTTGTTTTCTAGTGACAATCTGTTCTATCAGCATTTTAAACAGTGCATATAAAATTATTCGTGTTTAAAAAAGCCCCATAGAATGAAATTGTTCTTTCAAAAAAAAGCAAAAAGATTTCTCATCATTGTTATACAACATTATTATTGTGACTGCATCAAAGGCAGGAACCTGAGACATTATTTTTATGAATCACATGTTCTTTTCACTATTTTTGTTTTCTTTAAGAAGAAAAAACAACTTTTTATTTTTTCAGTCACGAAGAATGAAAGTCAACTATTTGTCCATGAAACTGTCTTTGAATATGAAAAGGGTATTCAGTAGCTTAAATATAAGTATTTGCTATCATTTTAGGCATTGGATGCCTAGCTTCCAGCTGCAGGTCCAGAAGGATGAAGGTTTGCCATAAATCTTGTGTTGTACCTGAAGGCTTCAAATAAAGGTCATGGATAACTGGGTCATGCTCACACTCAGGTGATGAAACTCCATGTGCTTCAATACTTCCACCTTCAGATATATTCATGGGGAATAAAGAAAATTTTTAAAATACATGAGATTTTGCCTTAATTCCTTGACCCCAATAGCTAGGTTTTTATGAACAGCATCATAGCCACTAGTAGTAGCAGCACTATAGCTTTATTCCTGAAACTTGGTCCTGTCAATCTAGGCAAGTTCTTTTTATTATGTTTTCCTAATTGTTCTGTGATTTTTCTACTTTAAAATCAGTGAAAACTGACACTAAGAATTAAAAGCTGTACTGATATTTGTGGTTTGATGCATGTGGCAGCATCAGACATTTTTCTTTATTGATTCCACCATTATCAGTACACAACATTGCTATAAAGTTACAAAATATTGTTATATTCCAGAAGGTGTCAGCAGAGTATTAAAAAATAACAAATGAGAATACTGTCTAAAATCTATGGTCTTAAGAGATTCTGGTGGTAGAAATGTCTGGTTTACATGGTGGTTTGTAGACAGAAAACACTGCCTACAACTATTACTTTCTACTTTTTTATTATTATTGTAAAGAAAGTCTGTATTCTTGGGCTTTCAACGAATAAGAAGATACTGAAATACATTTTGCTGAGAAAAAGGCCTCAGATCTAAATATTATGGTGAAAAAAGGAAAACCTCTGCAAAGATTGCAAGAACACTTCCACTGGGCTGAAGGAGTAATCTGCCAAGTTTAGGGCAAGAGCATGAGAAACTTCTTGCACAATTATATTCCACTGGTGAGGTCTTTTATTAATCCCAGAGCCACAGCATAACTTGAAAAGGAGTATAGAGATGCAAAGCATTGGATTTATCTTCTTCTGTCTTTCTTCCTCTGTAAGTAGCCTGATCCTTTTTCCTCTCAATTCAGTAAAAGAACTATTATCTATTCACTCATATGAAGCACCTCACATAACACAATGCTACATTTATACATACATATTTTAATAAATTATATTATATTACAACAGATAACAAGAAGGTTCACTAATTGTACCAATTTACGAGCTGAATGAGTAATTATCACTATCCGATACAGCAACTGTATTAAAAAAAGAGAGCTGGAGAAAGATACAGGTATGTTAGGGTGATCTTGCAAATTTTTGGAGGAGATTCTAATCTAAGTCATTACAAAAGAAATGAGACTAAATGGAAAAAGGAATGTAGCTGTGTGTCACAGTCATAGGTTGCACTCTGGCGAAACTGATCCATTGGAGTTTGTCTTTTTAATTCCCTTCCTAGTCAAGTATATGACTAGAGCTTGGTCTGTAATGATCAATAACACTAATGAGAACTAACTGTACTTTCCTTGACTAAAGAGGTAGCGGTTGCATTGATAAAATGTTGGAAAATACTATATATTAGGGATAAAATAATAGAAAATATGCATACATATATAAATAGATATATAAAATATATTAGGCATAAAATGATAGAAAATATACATGTGTGAATTGCATTCTTATACATTACTGAGTTTGTATAATGTAACATTAAACAATATTAATTTCAAAAGCATTGGAGCTTCAAGTTTACACTGGGGAAAAAGTAGCTTACAATGATCTTTCAAAGGCTGTAGCACACCTATCCATTGGAACTCACTTGTTCTGCAAATCAAGTTCTCTCAAGCTCTGCAAGAGAATAAACAATGCAAACAAATAAATAAATGGCCAGGTCTGATGTGTGTTGTATCCCTTTCCCAGACTCTTTTATACTATTTGAAGAAACATGAGAAGAATAGTGTCTTCCAGGCAGTCTCCTCACTCCTCAAGGCTGGTGATAGTGGCTATCCCTTATGCAGGACAAGGAAGAGAGAAGGGTTCTTACTCTGTTTGGGCATCACTGAGAAGCTGGTTGATACTGCTGGTCAATAGGAACTAGCTCACTGCTATTGCAGTACTAGTGCCGCCTAAGGGACTTCTAATTGGTGGCACTTTTTTTCTCTTTTCAAACCAAGGCTAATTTTAGTTGTTCAGGTACCTTGCGGTACAATTTTCAAGCTTTTCTTGGTTATAAAGAGGGGTTTCAAATCATTTAAAAGGCACTGAAAATGAGATTCTCATCTTTATGTGATTCCAGAAACCTTTATTAATCATAAAAATTTCAGGATTTTAATACAGTCATGTCAATTTTATGCTGGTTATAAGGGGAATTGACTGGAAAAAGTATAAGCATGGAATGGAATGTAAATGGAAATGTAAACTAAATTATGAACTTTAAAACACGTGAGAAATAAGACGTACAGGAGATTGAAGCTATTCAATTAGCCCTTTTTTTTTCAGTTTTAGGATTAAGCCAAAGAAGATCCATCCAGGAGTGATGAACCATGTCACTGTTTTGCCTTTCATTGTGTTTGTATGAATTTGGCCATTGGAGATTGTGTTTGTGTATGATCATGCTGAAAAAAAAAACCAACACACAATTGCCGAATACAATAAACATGATAAGTATCTGCTTATAAGACTGAAATAGAAATGTGATCGGGGTATTTCCAGAGTATTATAGTTTAAAGTCCATCTTGCTCTTTCATAAAACAAATCTTAACATGACTCTCTTCTTTCAAATATTACAAGCTTCTTTGTCATTCCTATCTAGGAAATTTCACAGTGAAGAAAGATCATGTTATGAGAAGTTTCATTGGTTGTCATGTATCTTGTGCAACTTCAGAACACTTGTTCAAATCATTTGAATAGGTCAAGACTTTGAAGTTTAAATAAGCTCTGAAGTGATGAAAGGATCAAGGATGAATTGCAGTTAATGATGTTTTCAAGTTCCCTCTTTAAAAGACTTATGAACAAAAAGAGCTACAAAGATTTGTCTTTGAGTGAGTTGTTTCAAGGTCTGTAATTGAAAACAAATGTACAAAATACTGTAGCATTAAATTAGGCATGCATATGAATATATTAAAATACAAGTTTTTGAAACAGTGTCTGTACTTACCAGGTATACCTAAACTGTAAGTAAACAAATATTTATTATTCCAATAACATTTATTGCTCATATGCTTTAGATGAACCAAAGCGGAATTTCTGGGGATCCATAACAAAGAGGGCTCATCTTGGCAGAGTAAATCAACTGAATTAACTGAATTGATATGTTACTTCATGAAAGTTACAAACTACTTTTTAGAAAAACTAAAAGTTGATAAATTTTAACACTGCAGAGGCTATATATTTATGTTTGGAGCTGCAGTAAGTGAAGTAAATCAATGAATGAATCAGCTTCATGTAGACATTCCTCAGACTAGGGTGAATGAGTTCTACTTAGGGATACTGCTAGAAAGTTTTACTACCTTCAGTGACAGAGCTGCAGAGTTTTAGCTAGTACACTCTGATTTCCAAAGGAGCAACAGTGTGTCAGGTGCTGCTGCACAAGATAATCTGCCAGAGGAGTACCTGTAAAGTAGAAGACCAGTAATGACAAAGGGCAAAACACGACTTGTGAAATGAAGCAAATACTGAAACTTTTTTGGGACCTTCCTTCCAGCTGCTGAGTAGTCATCACTTCAGCTGGGATACCTAATAAGCACAACAACACTGTATATTCCTTACTTTGAAGACAAGACTTCTGAGAAAAAAAAATATTCTCTTACAATGACTTGTGAAGGAGATGGGGACTAGCTTTCTCTTCAGTAACTTGAGGTTAAAATTTCCATTTTATGTAAGTATGGTTGTGGGAATTCATTAGTTGTCAGTATCGAATTGTACTTTGCTTGTTGTTGGGTGATCAAGGTATGAGTAAGGTTGCCACCTTTTCAAGTGGAAGCTTGAGTTAGTGCAATCAGTTCTTCGGGTGCTTGTCGTCATTTTGTTCTTTTAATTTTTAGGACCCTAATCTGGCTTTTGTTGCTAACCGAAAGTACTGGAAGAAGGGTTAATTACTGGTATGTATACTGAGTTTTCTTAATAAGTGAGCAAATTTTTCTGTGCAAAGAAAAACAGGTGATAGGCAGGACACAGAGTAATACCCTAAAAATTTAGAGAGCATAGGGTTTAGTTTTGATCAGTTTTAAGAAGCTGCAGTCTTAATCTGGCTATTTTAGTAACTGATCATTACGAAGTTTCAGAAAGAATATTACAGCTCTATGATTTACATTCCTGAATGATGAAATTGACTTACTTTTCTAAATCTTCTGCATTCTATCCCACCTTATTTTGTAACAGATTACATCTTACTGGCAAGATGGTCAATTTTGCCATCTGCCCCAAGCTTCAGATAGACTTAAAATGAGCAGTAATTTTAAAGTTAAGTCAGATGAAGACCAACACAAAGCAGAATTTAGATATCAAGATCTGAGCATTTCATGCACCATTATGATACATATATTTTTAAAATTACTCTTCAGAGATGCACATGAACTAAAAGAGGAAGTTCACCTGAACGTAAAAGGTCTATAGCACTAGTGTGGACCAATATATGTGTAGTAACACACAGATGTTGACTAATTCCCTGTCCTACTGCCTTGAATCCTTGACCCAAATGGGCCAGTTGGAATTGGTTGTGAAATGAAACCCCTCAGATATATGTGCTCATTTGTTTAATGAGTCTCTTATCTGCTATACTGTCCCTCTAACAAAATGGTCCATACAACCAGGCAGGCAGCAAAGATCAGGAAAAGCAGAAATGAGTACTACTGACTGGTTGGATAGAAGACCACTCCTCTCTTTTGACGCTTGTATGTCTGCATTGCGTCCAACATTTCTGGTCACTCATTGTGCACACCCCAAGAAGGAATACTTAACTCTTCAGAGCACAAACTATAACAGCCTTAGCATGCTGTTATAACTATATGAACTAAACATGCTTAAAAAGTGCTTTGTAATAGTGCTTATTTTCTGTAACCATTTTCTGGAATGGTTTTGCTTCATGCTTGACAAAACTGCTAGTCAAAGTTGGGCATGGTGTCCTGGGTTCAGCAGTAGCAGTCATTTTTCTCTTCCTTAGTAGCTAGTGCAGTGCTGTGTTTTTTTAACTTTCAGCCTGGGAACAGCGCTGATAACACCGATGTTTTCAGTAACTGCTCAAATGTTTAGTCTGACCAAGGACTTTCTGGTTTAAGCCCATCCACGTAGTCTCTCTCTCACTCCCCCCCACTTAATACCCACCCAAGCTCCCGGAGGGATGAAGAGGAGAATCAAAAAGAATACAACTCCCATGGGTTGAGATAAGAACAGTTTAGTAAGGTATAACACAAATCACTACTGCTACCACCATCACCAATAATAATGATAAAGGAAATAACAAGGAAGAGAATATAACAGCTCACGACCCAGCAGTCCTACCCCTGGCAGTCCACTCTAGCCCTTCTGGGTAACTCCCCTGCTTCTACATCCTGGGCATGACGTGCTGTGGTATGGAATACCACTTTGGCCAATCCAGGTCAGGTGTTCTGTCTCTGCTTCCTCCTGGCCTCCCCCTCCTCCCTGGCAGAGCATGAGGCTCAGAAAGTCCTTGCTCAGACTAAACATTGCTAAGCCACAACTGAAAACATCGGTGTTATCAGTGCTGTTCCCAGGCCGAAAGTCAAAAACACAGCACTGCACCAGCTACTAAGAAAGAGAAAAATGACTGCTACTGCTGAAACCAGGACATTTGCATATCTCAAGAGATTAGAAAGTCCCCCAAAAGACTCTGTTTCAGGTTTTATCTTGCATGTTTGTTGCTAGTTGTAGCAGTTAATATGAGATCTTAAAGTCTTAGGCTTCCTCGTAATTTTTGCATCTATATTTGAAAAAAAAATAAGAAAGCATAGGCTGGGTAGGCATTTTGTTCCCAGATATTTCATTTCAGTTGTGACTGACCACTAGATAATTGTGTGAGAGTTTTATTTTATGCTCTTCACAGTCTTTTGCGTGTCGTTTACGGCTGAGACCTAATTGACCCTCCACATAGTCCTTTTGGACTGCCTTATATCTTCGCTGTTTCAGTCTGTTGCACAGCAGCTGCCTCAGAGTATTTGCTCTATGGTGACCGTGGTTCCCAAGTCAGTATCATGTCACAGAGAACCTATAGCTTGGGGCAATATAATAGATAGTGGAATGTTTAAAAGGCAAAATTCTTTTCCCTCCACATCAGAATTAACGCCTTCGGGAAAATCTTGTATTAGCATATTTTGATTTTTGTATTTTTAAAAATGTGATTGCAAAGGACTATTTATTGCTCTGAGAGTCTTTGGTGAAAGATGCTATAGATGTGTGGAATATAGTGTTTTGCTATATGAACAACATTAAGAAAAGCACAACATAAAGCATTACGCTATTGATTTGCTATTTGATTTTGTGGAACTGAGATCAAAACAGCATGTATACAGTAAGAGAGTTACCACAGGCATAACTTAAGTCATATAAATAATTGACTATCGAATATAAAGAGTGCTTACATGCTCAATACATAATGTGCAATCACCTGTTGATTAATTTCCAAAGGGGAATTCTAAGTGCTGTTGCCTTCATAGGCAATTCTATAAAATATTTCTGGTGTATGGTTTTGATTTTTGACAAAATGCTGTAACAAGCTGTAAATTCTAGTTAATGAAGTAGAAGTGTTACATGATTTTTAGTTTGTTAATATTTGAAGAGAATAAATAAAGAATAGTTGAAAAGAATAAATAAAGAATATATATGCTAAATAATGTATATATAAATAGAGAATATATATGCTACAAATGTAAAGGAAATGTGGTGTCTGAACACAATGGAGTGCTTTCATACTTGCATGTCATTGTAAGTAGGTGTTGAGAAATATATGTTGATGTTTCACCAGTTGTATGTTTTATATCACATCTTTGGCATTGTTTTACATGATTCTGGTAGATAAATTTCTTCTACAATCTATTAATACTTGATACCCAGAGGTAGCATCTTGCTTATGTTCTGTGCAAGTGCTAGAGAAAAAATTGACAGATTTCATTTGAGGTTTGACACATATTTTGAAGCTTCACTAAAATGCTATATTCACCCTGGAGCGTTTACCTGTTCTCTACCTGGTAATCCTTTAGGCTGTTTCTCCGGGATATGGAGGGTTAGTTCAAGAGCTAGTGAGTGTTTTGTGTACACAAAGTAAAACAATTTCAAGATAAGAGAATTACCCCATAATATCTAATCCAACAATTCATGAGTGCCCCCGACTAGTGAAATTCAGAAAAGTTAAAGGCTTTAAGAAATTATTCTAATACTTTGGGGAGTGCTTTAACATGTGTGATGAGATGGAGGCTTCGTGTAATTTTTTGTTAGAAATGGTTGACTAGTTTTAAGCACTTGGGAGGGTCTTTGTAGGTTCTAGGTATGTTGGTCAGATGTTAAGTAATGCCAAGGTCGGGTAGGCCTAGCTGCACAATTTTAACATCACTATTTATTATGCTGATGTATAGGAATTGTGGTTTAAGGTATTCAATTGTCAGAGTGCATTGTATGGTGACCCTAACAAAGATTAAGACGTAAGTTGAGGGACAGAAATCCCAGAAGCTGTTTTCCACTGTCACTGTGACAGCAGGTACCAGCCATTAGGATAGTGCCCTATCATCTCAGTGAAAAAAAAAAACCCACCAAAAAAACAACAAACGATAAACCAAGCAGTGTTTAATTTATTTTTTTTTGATAGACATCCAGTTGTGACTGGAGAAGCAGTTATTTCTGAGGAAAGACTAAGGGTAGTTTCTTTTTCCCAAAGTAATTCAAAGCAGAGGTAGTCTATGAACTGGTTAAATATGTGTTATTAAGCCACAGATGCCAGTGATACATAATGATGTCGTGGAACATTGGAAAATACTAAAGAGCTGAGCTTAGATTTGGAATAGAGTTGGGATTTTCAATGCTCTTAAGTCTTAGTTTGTTTTATTTTGGTGTATATATGTCATTATGCTGTGTTTTATTGCTTTACCATGTTCTGTGTTATCTCCATGGAATGTTTGTGAAGGAATATGAAACAATTCACCAAACTTAAAAGTGATGAAGATAATCAAAAAACAGCAATAAAAATGTGCAGATTTGGCACAAACTTTACTACGTATTACTACACTGGAAATATTGCTTCTGCATCTCTTGTCATGTTACTAATGTTCCTTACTCTTAGAGTACCAGGAATGTTATTCATTAGTCCCATGTCTGAAGAACACAGATGAACTCAGTTTGCCAGAGCTAATGTAGGAGGCATTCCATCCATGTAAGTTTTTACTTAACAAATGAAGACTGGGCCTAGCTATACCATCAGAGACTGAAAATGCAGCAGGTAAACCAAGATACCGTCCAACACAAAAATTGGACTTTGCCTTCATTGTGGAATTGTATGGTACAGATTAGACAAAACAATTACGTGGAGCTATTTCATTTTTCCACTCTTCTCTTGAATTTTTAGTGGTTTTAGTAGTTTGTAAGGCAAGTGACTTAAAATCCAGCCTGCCTTATGGAAAGGTTTGTGAATCTTTTTTACCTTTCTAAACAGTTGCTTTATAGTAAGCAAAACCTGCAGGATGGTAGTCCCTAAAACAGTAGTCCTATCCTAATCCTTTTTTCTCATACTTTGCTGGCTTGTCCAGTTTTAGCAAGAAAATGTCAGATTGGAAGGAATCAGTCTTTTGATCGTGTTCAGTTTTCAGAAAGATCAAGGTCACAAATTTTTCCTCACTGCAGCAATATGGCTGCCCATCATCCAGCAATTATACAGAGACTCAGCCTGTTTAACATATACCACTGAGCAACCATCAAAGGTTAACCATTTTCCAACACACTAATCTAGCTGGATGCAAACCAACTACTTAATGAAAAATGCACTGTATCCTCTCACTGTTTTTCTGAGTAATGCAGTCCAACTCATCTTACTTTGAAAGTTCTTCCTGACGCTTACCTGTGCCAGTACGCTTTGGCTTCTGCATACGTTCTTTTCAGTACTGAGCATTTCAGAAAATAGATTAAGTAATGCATTTGTGTGTTTGTGTTTTGGAACAGAATTCTGGGACAAGTAACCTAACTACTGGAAAGAAAAGAGTTTGGTCATTGAAACACCATGGAAAAGAGGATTTAGATTTTTCCAGAGCTAGAAGTTTCAAAGTGGAGGGCAGAAGCAGGCAGATTTGCAAGGGGATATAATATTTGAGTAGATAACAAGTACCACAAAGCAGTGCGTTCTTAAGTTCAGATTCGGACAGTGGCTTTAATGGTCTGTCTCGTGAAGGCTTTTATGGAAGAAGTATGCAAAAATGTATTTAACTAAGAAAATAAAAATGGAAATCCATCTTAGTATTTTCTTTATTCTTCACAAAGGATGTTGCAAACATTTTCTTCTGGCAGAAATGTCAAGATTACAGAGAATTCAAATGAAAATACGGGGACAATAATTGCAGAGCACCTAAAAGAGGTTTTATGGATAGCTCACTACCTGTATTTATAATGGTCTTGTTCACAAAATCATATTACTGTAATTTCCTAAGGGTAACACTGAGAGGGAATTTACTGATAGGTTTTACGTAGTTTGTAAGCAGGATTTTGAGCCAAATTCTTCAACAGGGAAGTTCAGGTGTGTGATAGCATTCTAAGAAACCTGTATGTGAACCTTTTCAGCTTAGGCAGTATTCTTTCTCCTCAGATGGAGGAGGCTGTGGTCACCCAGCAGAAGACACGACCAATGCAGAGAAGCATGAGTTTCTGTGGATGTCAGATTCTGAAGTTTCCCTGATTTACTCTGGTTCAGTATGGAATGTGTGGATTTTACAGACACACTGTGCTATGCATTATTCTCCTTCCTCGCATGGCAAGAGAAGACAGTCAGAAATGGTTATCTACCATGTGAATTTCAACTTGACAGTCTATTAAATCCCAAGGGTAGCATGTGAATTGGCTAATGCTTAGCTTGGCATCTGGAGACAGAACAGGTCTTCTAAAGTCTCATGAAAAGTTGTGATGATCAGGAGAAAATCAAGGACATGCAACACATGCTGTCTTCCACATGTCATTCTGTTCTTTTTTTTTCTTTCCTAACCCATTTTCTCTTCTTTCTACTCTTCTAGACACACCCAGATACAGACATTTCAGTATCTGTACACAAAAGATGTAGTGCAGTGATACAACCTGTTCCCCACTGCTATAAGCTGTTCTGGCTACCTTCCTAAAAATTGCGATAAATATGTACAAAAGCAAAAGTTTCAGCAGGCTTTTTTTCAGGGGGAGAGGGAGGAGAAGGGCAAGCGATCCTTGCTAAAACCAAAATTTTTGCAGTTTTACATTGTAGAAACACTCAGACCTCTGTTCTCCATCCCAGCTTAATGGCCATAGGGAATCTAAAAGAGCTTTCTTCAACCCATCCCAAAATAAATGAATAAATAAATAAGTAAATAAATAAAATAATAATCTAACAAGCAACAGATGTTTAAACTTGCTTCAGCTGCAATTAAAGCAAAGTCTTTGTGCTACAGAGTCTCTTCTAAAGCTCTGCACAGTCCTTCTGTTTCTCAGTGGCTGTTCTTGTGGTAGGGCTAGAAAATACTTTTCTCCTTAGGCCCTCTCCATCAACTCTGCACTGTTTCATATAAAAGACCTTTAATGAATGTGCTTGGTTAGCTCTTCCTTAGCCCACCAAAGCATCAGACTTCACAGACTGTTTTATGCTTTTACTAAGTTTCTTTGCAATTTCCTCACTAAGTCACTTCTCACTGGGGTTAACAAAACAAATCAAATGTGCAACTCCTAGGTCAAGTCAGAGCAAGACTTTTCCTTTTGGTAGTCAATATACAAAACTAGTGCATCAAGTCATTCTGAAAAGAGATTTGCAGTATTTCTGTATCAAAAAGCAAGTGTGCCGTGGTAAGTATAGTTCAGAACAGCTAAGGGTTTAAACAATGAGGCAATAATACAGTATTGTACAACTGCTGAAATAGGGCAGGGGACAAGAAATAGACAAAGTGTTCAACAAAGTATTTTCAGGTGATTTAATACTTTTTGCTTTAAGTACGTGATAACAAAGGTCACTTTGTGATAGCAGTTGTCTTTGGGGTTTAGTAAACAGAACTATATTATTGTTGCAGTGTGTTCTGATTTAGGCCTCTTTTCCAGAGAGCTGAGGGGTTTTTTTCTTATTTTCCTTTACATTGATGAAGTACCGTATTCCACAAACAGCCTTATTACAGTCAGTGATCCTGATTTTCATCTATATGAGGACATCCTCTCTATTTTTTTGTGGTTGTTTAGAGGCATTCAGGCCTGAACTCCAGTGAGGTACTATAAAACTACCTCATTCATTGTAATATGTTGTCAAACCAAAGTGAGTTAAGAAAAAACAAACTCCCAAAACAGAGTTACAGTCAAATTTTGTAGAGATTTTTCTGATCAATTAGTAGAGACTATTTTCATGGCATGTAGTTTGATGAGCATTAATTAAGGATGAAGAGTATTTTTTTGTCATGGAAGTGCCGAGGAAGGTAGATGTTTGAATATTAACTCAGTGGTAGGCAATATCACTTGAAAATCACACTTTTTCAGTGTGTGAGCCCACATAACTCATACAATGAGTGAGCTGAAGGGCTTGATGCATTTCAGAAAGACGCATGGGCAGGCTTTCTGTTGTGGGGCGACGTTCAGGGAAAGTTAAATCCAGTGACAGAATGTCTGCTTAACTCATAAATCTCTAGAGAATTTTCAGTTTTGGCCTGGAGTGATGTTTATGTGCATGTCAATGAACTTAAAATCAAAGCCCCTTTTCTGGCCTACGGGAAAGGAAATGCATCATGAGAATAGGACACCTTCCAACACTAAGGATTCCTTATAATTTTCCACTGAACACCTCCAGGTTAATATTGTAGCAACAAGACTCTCACAGTGGAATGTATTGAACAGTCCTTTCTTGATTAATGTTGTACTTCTTCAGAAAGGATATAAAGGTCAAGGTGAGGAGGACTACAGTGATTTACTGGCAGAAATCTGTTGGGTATTTTGAAGGGTGTTATTCAAATGTCTGCTGTATTTCCAAACAAATGCTTGAACTTGGACTGCATGATTTGATTGAAGGCTGCTGGAAAGGAGAGAGCAACAGACTTGTTACTATTACTAAAAAACTGAACGAATAAATAAATTTCTCAAGGGCATTTCTGGTCTAGACTACAAGTGTTAGGCCCGTCTGACTTCCAGAGTTGATGCTGTCTTAGTGACACATACTATCTACCACTGCCTCTACAAAGTGTGCCTCTGCATGCTACCATGTTACCAAAACAATCAGCATCTATAAGTTTATTTCTAGTGATGTCTAAGGAAAATGGATTTTCATTATAAAACAATTTACCCCTTAGCTGGGGGCAGTTTTCATCAGTTCGAAAGCAATGACATAACTACTGGCAGGTTAACATATTATTTCTAATTTCTTCACCTTTAGTTTTCTAATGAAGCAAGTATGAGAACTTAAAAAATTGTTAGGTTCTTTTTTAAGATGTTTGAAATGGTTTTTAAGAAGCACTAGGGCTTACTGATCTGCTTGTATGTTAGGATATTGTTGAAAAAGTCAACTTCTGTATATTCTTAGTGTAATAAATCTAGACTATTTAGGAGTCTAATTTCCATAAAATCTTGCGTGATCTGACTCTACATTATGCTTTTTTAAAACGTTTACATGGTTCATGTATCTCTTTGGCTTAATATTTCAGGTGAAAATGAAGAAAATTCTAGCATGTTGTCTTTCTGTTTTAACTCGTTTTAACTTGTTATGAAACAAACATAAGATGTATCATATTTAATATTATTTTAGTTTAAGCAGTACTATTTTTTAATTGAATCTTTGAGAAACTTTGACAAGATTCTCCACTGTAGATATAAGATACCCATATCCTACCCACTGCAACTTTGCATGCTGAAGATTCTCTATATAGAAAAAACTAGTTGGATGTACTTATATAAATGCTTTTTGCTGGATCCTTGGATAGAGCCCTGTGAGTTCACATGTAACAGGATGAAACAGAAGGCAGACTGTATAGGCCAGATTAAAGCATTCAGAGCTAGGAGATGAGTCACAAAGAGTAACATTATTCCTGATGAAAATTCAAGATTAACATATTTCTAACCCTGCTTTCCTGCAGATCTCGCCCACAAAAGGCCAAAGTCTTGGCCAAAGAAGAGACCATAGCTAAATCAGGTGGCACTTCAAAGTTGAGTTGCTGCTGATGGACAAAGCTCCTGCTGGCTGCCCTCATGTTCCCTGAAATATTCCAGGCTTAGAGATGGGCCTCTGGTCTTTCAGTAACGTGTCCAGCAAAGTTTGGTGAAGTCATCTTAATGGAAGTGTATCAAACTATTCCCTTTCAGGTAGTTCTGTGTGAAAAGATGAACTAGGAATTATCATTTCCATTGCTAAACGCAAACTGTTACTAAATGTGCATATTTTTCCTACAATCAAACTTCACTGACTGTAGAAGAGTCATGGGCAAGATGTGTGGGTTTTTTTCATCATTCTTATTTCTGGGAGTTAAGCACAGAACAGGCAGGGCAACTTTACTGACGTGTAGTGGCTATAGGCTTTGAAAATAATTTTGGTTAGATTTTGATCTGTTATCTCAATCTTTTGTGCTTTATCATCTTGAAGAAGTTGGAGAACAATTTAAAAATGGATAGATTTTTGGCATTTGGGGATAATGAGCACAGAACCTTGGGTGACATGTTTTAGTGTGAAGTGTCCCTGCCCATGGCAGGGGGGTTGGAACTAGATGATCTTAAGGTCCTTTCCAACCCTAAGTATTCTATGATTCTATGATAATCTTTCCTTTATGAAATTGATTGAATGAGACTGTAATGTCCGTTTAAAATAAAAACCTAGGATACCTGTAGGTCCATGGACTGATATGCCTAGGAGCAGCATCATGTTACCTCTCTCTGCTCACTCTTTTATTCATCATGTATCCTCTTAGGTTTAAAAGAAGCACCTTTAAGATCACAGAATATAAGTTTAAATGGTCTCTGATCTCATCATTCTGATATTTTCCTGATCATAGATTTAAACTTGAAACAACTAGGTCATCAATGCAATGGTTTTTAAATGTACCACCATGAGATCAAAAAAAACCCCCCAAAACTAAAAAGGTATGTCTATTTCTTACATATAGCAGATTTTAAAAGAATTCTTGAAAGCAGCTTTGAGGAAAAATCATTACATTTTGTCAATAAAATTTAGGACTCAGTAAGTCAAACAGTAGCAGTGATTTTCAAACAGTTCTACGTTAACGACCAAGGAAGATCTTTGCCAAGAGCTTCATGATTAATCTTTTGGAATTAAAATGCAAAATGGAATGAGATAAAGAGAATGTCAAAGAGAGCTTATGTGAGACCTTATCAGGCAAGAATTTTTATTACTTTCTTCTTGTGTAATCTTTTCTTTGGGTGCAAGTGGGTTGTAAAAGTTAATGATTTAAGAACCACAGAATCCCATGATGAAATCTTGCCCATAGTGTTTCACTTTATGTTGAAAGATTATGGACAGGTAATTTGTAGACTATGTGTTGGAAGGTAGACTGCCTTCTGTACATTTCCAGATACATTCTATAGGAATTTGTGGATAATGTGTAGGACTGTTTTGGCTCTGTGGGAGACAAGAAACTGCTTGCTATTTTTACCATTACTGTTTGTACTTGATCATCACTAATGAAAGAGAAAATGGTGGGGTCTTACTAGCTTGTAAAACTTCCTAAATACACACCTCTGCAATGTACAACTTGAGAATTGTTAAGTATGAACCTGACTCAGACCATTAATAAGCACCATCAACAGATGGCCATATTACATCTATACATCCAAAAAGACTCCACAGGAAGATTGTTTTAATCTTGAATATCATGAATAGATTTTCTTAACCAAATAATTTTCTCCTATGTTTAAAGATTGAATGTTGCGAGTGATTACAACATGTGCACTTTCATACATGGAGCCAGACAATACAGGTTTTAGCAGTGTTTATTTTTGTAAAGAAAAAAAAACAATGGATTTGACAGGAAGTCACCAGATCTGTCTTTGATTGCACACTTGTAAACAAAATAACACAGAGCGTAGAGTGAAAAAGAAAAAAACCAACCATTTTCATGTTGCTACTTCAAAATAACACCTATGTCTATGAATGTTCAAAATGGAAATATATATACCAAGAATGCTAAAATGTCTATTTTACATTATCTACAAAATGTATGTTCTAATCCAGCCACAAATCATAGAAAAATACTTTGATACATGAGAAAAGCTATAAACATAAGAACATTCTGGAGGGAAATAACACACATAAAAGCTCATTAAATAATTAAAACAACAAATAAATAGTTTGTTCAGCTTTACTTTTTGATTGCTGCCATGCATATTTTAATTTTTGGTATACTGAGATAAGAGAAAGGTCAGCATGCAAGGCATTTTTGTTTAGAATGAATCTGAAAGCAGGTGCTCGGTGTTGTATTTTTAAGCTGTTTTCAGAAGTTCATAAAACATGATATAGAAGGCAATAGACAGATAACTGTTCTCATGAAAACACACAACAAAGCATCTTTTTACAAAATAGACTTCAGTGAATATTCATGGCAAATTTTCTTTGCCTCCATGGCTGGAGAAGACATAAAAGTTCATTGTGTGGGTTTGGCAGGCTTATGTTGTTCCCCATCTTGAGCATTTGGAAAATCACCCAAAAGGTCCATATGCTGAGAATGCGCTTCTGGTTTTGGTCAAAGCAATAAGCATGTAGTGTCAGCTGAGAACACAGCAATGGCAGACTTGTCTTTAAGCAGTCAGAATGGTAAAGCAAATGGTTACAGCTGAGTTCAATTTTGGCACAAGGAGAGGGAGATGAGTGAGTAGAGAACATCTGACTTCTAACTTGTACTATGTTTGCTGGATTTACTGGCTCTTTTCCTCTCTTTGTGGTGCTGGATAGGTTTTGCTTGAGAGGTTCCCTCAAAGTTGTGGCTGGACTCATTGTGCTGCCTTGTGTATCGCTTGCACTTGCAGGCCGTGACCACAGTTATTTTGTAGGTTCTTATACTTCCGTCCTGGCACTGAAGCTGGATCCTCTGGGTGCGAGTTTTGTCATTGACACATCTCCACTCTTGTGAGCTCCGCCTGCTCCAGTACTTGGTTCCATAACCTCCTCCAATCCAGTTGGGGAGCAGCGGCAAAGGGAGGCATTCACCAGCACACACCAGCTCCTTCAGCGGGTTGATGCTGGTGCACTGGCCATCAGAAATGTACTTGGTGGATCTCAGTTCTCGACAGCCAACTTGAACACGATCTGCAGAATGCACAGAACAATAAACACTGAGTTTCAGAAGGGCGGGATTTCCTCAACCAGTCATTTCCACATTAACAGACTATGTTTTGCAGAAGTTAAATTAGGCTGTAATCTTTACAGGACATCTCTTTACTGTTGTATCCCCCAACAGAAGGGCCTAGAGTGCTGATGGTATCTCTGCCTATTACCACAGCAGAAAGAAATGATAATGAGATGCACTTCAGCAGTTGTGGTAAAAGAGGCAGTTTTATTCCCTGTCCTTCTTCTCAGGGACATACCTTTTAGAAGAGAAAAAATGCCCCAAGGGAAGAAATGTTTCCTGCTTGTTCTCAGTCTAGGGAATCTGCTCTGTGATGTTTACAACAATTATGTTTGATCATTAGCAACAGGGGAAATAGTGCTTTGGAAACTGTTTGTATGATTTTAAATGAATTTCAAATAGTATGTTTCATCTCATTCCACGGTTACAGTGGACTGAGAAGAGCACTGCTGCTCTGAACACAGACACTGCAGAAGTGACAATAGCTGAAGTTACCAGGGACTGGCATTCTGCATCTAAAGTTGGAATGATTAGCAGTAAGGATTTCAGAGTGGTTGTTCTGTCCTCAGGGGAACACCATCTCTGTACCTGTAGTAGTCTTTATATTGTATGCAACATAGAGGATTCTGCAGATTCTCTCAGGCAACTGACATAGAATGAACATGCAGAGCTTCTCATACAGGCATGTTTGTACCCGTCTGTATGTGCAGCTCTGCACCCTGCAATAAACACAACTGTTTATTTCAGTAATTACACTTTGAAATAAACGCCCACAGTACGCTTAATTTTAATAAGCAATCTTTACTGGCTGTGCTCTCCCTCTTTCTGAAGGACAATTACAGCACGGATTCTACACACAATGCAATTAACTAACGCCTTAAAAATAGAAGTAATTACTAGAAACATTTTAGAGTGAATCATAAAAGGCTTTGAAGGTACATCTACATATCACAGCTACAGGCTGCTTCTGTTTCTACTTGGATTTTTGGAAGCAAGTTTTGAACAGAGACACCGAGTGAATATTACTTCACCCTGTCCCCTGTGTCCCAGGATGGGTAGTCCAGGGGACTGCTCCAAGGGGCTCTTTGCAGGAGTGTCCTCCCGCCTGCCTTTCAGGAAAGATTCTATCTTGCCTTCCTGCAGCTGCACTCAGGAATGTACCTGGAAGCAGCTGGTCGCAGATTTGGGTTTGTTTCTCCTACTGTTTTTATGCCTTTCCTGGCTCAGCTTTTCTCCAGTGACAGCTCTTTGACGATTAATACCTACTGGGCTGCTCCAGTAATCTCCTAATGATGAGATGTTTCCTGCGTGTTTAAACCCTGAGCATTCACAGAAGCTGACACACCTGGCTTAGCTGCAAGGTATCTGTGGCACTTTTTGCCTTCACTTTCCAGGGATGATGCTATTTTCATCGAATTGTTGTGGGTGGCTTGGGGTGCGTGTTTCTCTATTTGGATTTCTTTCATTTTAAGGAGGCGGACAGGGAAGGGAACAGATAAAGTCAGCAGAAGGTTTTGTCCCATGTATCTGACATACATACATAAAGCTCAGCAGAAAAAGACTAGATATAAAAATGCAAGTCAGAGCAGAGATCGTAGGTAAATGACGAGCTGATTTGTTTACTTTTGCTGGAGGTGTTAAACAGGTAAGTGCTACAGCAGGAAGTAAAACTAAACAGCGGGAACAAAATTTGGAGTTTTTTATTGCATTTGAAAAATAGCCCAGACATCTCTCCTGACCGCAGTGGGAGGGAGAATTAAGAAAGCGAGCGCTTTAGAGATGCCTCTCCTTTTCCTTTATCTCGCTTTCCTGCCGGATAACCCATAAGCCCCGGCGTTCCTGGATGAACCTTCCTCAGGAAGGAACCTGCCCGAGAGAGCCGGTCCTGCAGGACCCGCACGGGGGAGGGAGGGAGTTTTGCTCGGGGGCCGCCCGGCGAGGCAGGTCCCAGCCGGGAACCAGCAGCATCTTCTCTTGCCCCTGCTTCCCCGAGGCGCGGGTTCCTTACAACGCCGGGCTCTGGGGCAAAGCGCGCTGCGGAGGGGCGCCGCGGCCGGGGGCTCCGCTCCGCTGCCGGGCCGGGGC
>JANHGB010009499.1:17910-28048 GCA_026283785.1 Coracopsis vasa | reverse complement strand
TCCCTGCCCATGGCAGGGGGGTTGGAACTAGATGATCTTAAGGTCCTTTCCAGCCCTAACTATTCTATGATTCTATGGTTTTATGGTTGCATCTCATAACTCCTAGATGCTTTTCATAGAATCATAAAATCATATTTTGCTTTAAAATAATATGGAAGTTGCTTTGGCTGGAAGTCTTCTGCAGTCAAATCGCTTTTAAAGCAAATGTAATATATGTGTATATGTGTATATATATATATATGCAAATATAATACGTATGTGTGTGTGTATACACACTGACCTGTAGCAGCCTTCTGTCCCACAAATATATGACTAATTGAAATTACATAATTGAGCCTAATTAAGCAGTGATTGTTTGTCCCTCGCAGAAATTCATTGGTATTGTCTTCATTGTCTCCACTAAATGGAGGCATTACTGATAACAACCAAGAAAGCAGACTAAGACTAAAATTTCTTCCATCCTTCCAGGTGCAGACTTCCCTCATCAAGATATCCAAAATAGGAAGTAGACTTTGTATATACTCCACTACTGGTTTCTGACACTTACTCATCCCTCGAGTTACAGATATTGTAGAACTAGAGTTCTAAAGATAAATTTTAAAATTGTGATTAGTGGGAAAGCTGACTTGAGAGAAAAATATTCTAGAATATGGCTTCATTATTTCAGCTAAAACCTATCAACATAAAAAATGTTTACAATTTTTATTGAAAATCTGTGGTTTAGGTTAACATTCTCTCAGCAACACTGCTTATTCTCATATATTTTGCAAACAAGAATTCAGCTAAGATTTTATGGATTCTTAGAGTTACTGATAAAAGAAGTTAAGAAGCAGCAAAACTGAATTCAAGTAAATGTGAACCTGAGCCTTACACATCAAATCGAGGTATGTAAATATGCAAATGGGTGTGTCCCATTTATACTTTGCTGTCTCTTTCTCCATTTCTTTCCCTGCCCTTCAGCACTTTTCTGTAAATTCAGCAGCAATATAGTTAATTTTATTTGTTCTAGACTTAATGATCTAGCTTAGAAGTAGGTCTGTGTTTTTATAGATTTTCTAATTTTTTTTCCTAATTATTTTTTAATTGCTTTCATGTGCTTTGGGTAGGGATCTGTTATAAAACAGTCTGGCTGTTTTAGTGTTAAGGTAGATCTGGTCAATGTTACTGGTAGTGAAAACATTTTATCTTTAAACTAGAATCTACTTAGAGGGAACTCAGATACAGCGGAAAAAAACCTATTGTTGTATATTAGAGTTTAAAAAAAGCTACAATGACTTCATATATTTTAAAGAAGAAAGAGAGAAGGCCCATTTCTACCACCTCAAAATAACTCATATTGACAAGTTCTTTTTAATACCTGGAGGTGCTCACCTTGTCCTTTAGTTTAAATGACATCAGGTGAAGCTGAGGAAATCTTCAACACCTGAAAGCTCACTGTCAGCATTTACTAAAGGGAAGGCTTATATTCATTGTGTAATAGATTTTGGGTCAAACTTCATAAAAGGATCAAAGGTAGCTTTAATGCAACACATTTTAATATATTTTACAGGAAGTAACTACACACACACGCACACATATACACATGCTATAAATTACTTCTATCTCAATGGAAAAATACATATGCTTGTATGGGTGTACTTAGGGCTATATGGAAAAGTAAATTAATATAAACACAATTTTGTAATGGCGTTTACCTATAAACATTTTCTATTTCACTGTGTGCATGTACATCTGTACACATGTATATATAATATGCTCTGTGTATTTGATCTACAGATGATGGTAAGACATTTCATATACACACCAAAGTGCTAAAAAGAAGAAATGATTTACAATTACACTCCAAGCTGCTGATGGAAAAACCTTTCTACATCACATATTTCAATCTGTTGTATACATGTGCCTGCATACACAAAACACCTCTGCTTTTTGAAACTATGATTCCTTCTTCAGAACATATTCCTTTATACATTTTTATGTATTGCTATCAGATACATTCCAGAAAGCTGTGGAGTAACTACAAAAGCCTAGAATTTAAATGCTGCTTGTGCAGACTTCTTTAAATATAAGCCATTGGCCAGCTAGAAAAAAAATATATAGCTGTGATCAGGGATAAATTTTGTTGTCTTCTGATTGTTTTAAAGATAACAGTACATGCTTAAAATTTGAGCATACTAACAATTTGTATCTTTGCTTGTGATCCTCAGAATTTTGAATCAGTTACAGAAAATAAGTAATCAGCAGTCCTGATTATCACTATTACTACTAATCTATATTTACAATGGATAAATTTCTACTTTGAGGTTCTCTTTAGCTTGAAAAGACTGTTCAGTCTCTTTCAGAACAATTGCAGTAGAAATCCAATTGCTTTTCCAACTGCCTGTTGTCATAAAATTCCAGCTACCTAAGATAAACAAATGCAGCTGAGAGCTGTTAGATGTGTTTATCCAGTGTTTTTCAAAGATCAAAGTGGGGAATGAGAGGGGAACCCCACATCTGTATATTGAATCAAACTTTTTACTTTACTTGAAAATAATTTTTTTTAAAAAGCATCATTCCTGCCTTGTGAAGTTTTCTCCAGAGAGCACCACTTTCAAACTGTACATGTACAATTTAAGGCACTTAGCCTTAGGAGAGGCCACCTCCTGCTATAGATGAAGAGCTCGGCATTAGGTCTTATGTTAAATAGAGGCATGTACCTCCTCTTCCTTTGGGTCCTGTTTTTTGTCCTGTCAACAGGCACTGGAATCTTTGGTCTCCATTCAGATGCACTTTTCTTAAAATGTTACCGCCTGTAGGCTACTGTTACATTATTTCTTTGAAAATTTTGAAAACACGAGGGTAGTTTTGTTCAATTTAGCTTTACTGGGTGTGTGTGGTTTTACAGCCAAGAAAGAAAGTGTTATTTTTCTCCACTTGAGATGCTATTATGGCCATGGGCATCTTGATTTTAAAAGGTGCACTTCACAAGATCAGAAAATGCCCCTGCCAGAATAAAATGTTTAATGTTTAGTGTGCCATGAGTAAAAATGTAACCTTAGCGAGGTATTCTATTTGTGCATACATTTCCCTCTGAGCTCCACAGGAGAGCATAAGGTGTCTGCAGGACCAACTTTGCTCTCCTCAGTGTTTAGGACAGTTCATAATCTTTTAGAGTTGAAGCAGTTGAATGCAGACATAAAATTGCAATGCCTCATATTTGGGATATATCATAATAAAGTATTTGGTGCCTGAACAGCTGCTGTACACTTGGCATTTGTTAATACGTTTTTAAAAGCAAAGGCTATAAGCTATATAGGCTATCTGTGACCTTGGGATGAATTGATTTGAAAAATTTTGGTCTAACATGAAATAATTTACTGTAACTTTTTTGTTGTAAGCTATTTCTGAGTCTAAAAGAATAAAATGTTACCTAAACGGAATCTTGTTATGTGTCTTGGTTAGCAAATGAAGTCTGAGGAGAAGATCAGAGTGCAAATTCAACTCCTTATTGGTCTTACTGCAAGAAATGGTAAGTATTACTTTATTTTTTTAAGATGCAAAAAATATTTTTTGAATCTGCATCATATTCCATATTAGTTTAGAAGTACAAAAAGAGTTTTCTGTAAAAAAATAGCATTTATTTTTCAGATACAGTTATTTCTTTGTCACAGGGGAATCTTTACTCATTTTTAGTCTATTTACATATATCAGTGAAAATCATTATACAAAAATGAGCACACAAATGTAAGCAAATGTGAATATTGGAATTCAGAAAATTTTACAGATTTTAATCCGGTTCTGCTCTTTTATTCTAAGTGATCAGATTTTAACTGTGCCTTTTGTATTACATTCTCTGGAATGATGTTTATGTTCAATATATTAGCCTTTCTAATAGCTAAATTGTAATAAAAATCAAATAGTTATTTTTGTCATATAAAAAAAAAACAACATACCAAACCTGTTTAAAATTCTTTGTACCTAATTTTGGCAAAATAAAATGTCTTTCGGGATAAACCCAAAAAGCACTTCTGGAATGAAATCTGACTGAATCAGTCTATGGAATGGGCAAGACATCTAGCACATACAGTGGGTGGGATACACTTTTCTAAACTGATGCTAGCATTTATTCCTTCTTGCAGTCTCTGTTTTTTGTGTCAAAGCTTGCTGGCCTACATGGAACATAATGGGACTGTTTTTCCTGGCATTCAGCAGCCATCTTGCCAGTATTGTTGACCTCTTCATTCTCAAACCAAGTGCAAATATGTTTTCAGAATGTTTCTATGATGTTATGTTTCCGGCAGAAAATCCAGTTTAAGGATCAGAAAGCATTTTCTGCTCTGTTGCAATCATAGTGACATCCAGAATTAAGGAGTATTTCACCTTTCCTGAAGAGCTCCGCTGTTTAAAAAAGTTGTAGCAAACAGTAGTAACTTCATGTGAGGAAATGTTTTGTAAATATTTTGCTTAAGACAGGAAAAGGATAGAAAGAGCAGTTTCTGAGTATAAATATGAACAATAGAAAGATCGCAGTTTTTCTGCCAGCGCTCTGAAGTAGCAATGCAATAAATTTAAAGCCACTACATAAAACAATTCCTAGTGTATGTTAGTTTAGACACAACACTGAATTATCTATGTGGGGTTTAATTTTCAGTAGATTTCCCCTGAAACAGCTAGAAATATCAGAAGAGGAGTTTAGGCAGTTCTGTACTACCTTTTAAGCCCCTGAATAAGACTGAAGAACTTAATAGTTTGGTGAATTCAAGTATTCCTTGTACCTTACAGAACTCCCACTAGGATCTAGCAAAAAAAAGTTCTGCTTTAGCACTAAGTCTCAGTATTATGGTATAGGAACAAAGAATATACTTTTTTGCTTGTAAATCTTGTGGGGGAAACACAAAGAAGCAGTGAATACAAACGTTGGAGTACTGCAAACCCTTTTGTAAGCTTAGGAAAAAAATATAACTCTCAGAACTCATTTCTATGATCCCTCATAAACTGTGGCTTGAGAGGAGTAGAAAATGGGTTGAAGAGAACCAGTCTCCTGTTAGGTGGTTCCTGACATTTGGTCGTTATATTATCCATTGAACCTGGTAAAATAAAAGATGCCTGAGAAGTGCGTGATCCACTACTTCAATTAAAATCAATGAATTTGCAAGTTATGCTTTGAAACCTGTCTCTTTTAATGTATATCTTCACTTCAGTGTCTTAATGTAAAGTTCTAAATTGTATTTGCTTTCAGCAATTAACATTTTCCTTTGAATCTTCCTTCTATTTACTTTGACAGTGACGTTACATTACATTTAATTTACCAAACTATTCTCTCTCTCCCTCTCTCTCTCACTCCCCCTTTTCCCACCTCGTTATTGCTGCTATTGCATTGCTTGGGTTTTGTTTATGTTATAATTAAATTGCTGATAAATTTCCATTTGACCATTTCAGGCATGGAACAGGTCTTTAGTGTTTGATTAAAAGGACACTGTGCCTTTGAATGTAGAATATTTTAAAATTAATTTAAATTATTGGAAAGCAGAGTCAGACAGGAGATTTACCCTTGAGTTATTCTTCAAGCTTTTGTATTTTTCCTATAGACCCTTTTACATTTTCATACTTTTTTTGGCGGAAGAGGAGAGATAGAATTCAGTCTCTTATTTTCCCTGGCAAGCATTCATACAACAAAAGAAACACCACCTGATTGCTTGTGTGAGAGAAATTGCAAAACACTATGTGCTAAATGTTATTAGTAGCACAAAGTGAAAATATAAGACACATAACCCCCCCCACCACAGTATCTTCATTCTGTAATCTTCTGCCTATATAATAACCCTATGTTTTACTTTTAACAACAATGGGTAAAGATTTCTTTCTGTTAAAGTGTGACTTATAAATTGAGTTTGCCTTCAGAAAAAGAAAAAAAAAAGCTCGTTCTTGAAATTCATGTTATCAAGTTATGCCTTTGGTATATCTCAAGAGAGGTTTGATTCAGAAGTAATTGCTATAATTATTGGACAATATTATATAATATATGGGTAACATATTATTTCTGTTAACGTTTAACTGTGGGAAAATAATCCACATTTTCTGCTTTTATTCCTCACATTATAATACGTAATTCTTTCATAAATGTATATTAATTTCCTTATTTGTCTCGTTCTATCTTGCATGTAAATGTTTTGGCTCTACAAAGGTATTATGGTGTAAGAATGTGTAAGAAAACGCTCCTTTTAAAACAATTCCTTGACTTCAGGAAGTGGTGATTCACAGGACCTTGATCGCCTCAATAAATTGAGGACTGCTGTAATAGCTTACTCAATGAGGATGAACATTTCCATCGCTTGTTTATATAACCAGGAACTATATTCACCATAGTCACCATGCCAGACTGTACCAGTAGCTCATGTTCAGCCAGTTACTTACCACTATTCCTATCTCCTAGCATGTCATAGATTTCCAAAGTATAATTCTCCAGTCCTATAAGTTTATGTTTTTTGTTGCTGCTAGATGTATGACTGTACATGTGTCTGCCATAAAATGTATGCTGTTTGAATGAGGTCAGTTCCACAAGTAATTTATATCACTTGGTAAAACTACTGTGTCCTCATCATTCTTACATTCCTACTTCACCAATTCTTATATGATCTCCAAGCTTTCCCAGCAAAAATTCTCTTTTGCCAAATTATCATTAGATACCAAATAGCTGCCAGTAAAGAAACCCAACCCTTCTCTTCCAGATCATTATTTCCTGATAAATTTGATGGTGAATATTTATTAAGAGTTATTATTTTGCCAATTTCAATAGCATAACTTATTTTAGAATGAAGATCTGAGCTGTTTGAAGTGCAGTTATAATTTTCAAATGTGCCAAAGTCATATAGCTGTTAGGTGTCATCTACCTCAAAACAAACAAATAAACTCATAATATCTAACTAAAAAATGGAAATTCCTGCATTATATGGTTTTAAATTGCTCTGGTCACTTTGAATAAGCCCTAACTCTCAACTGTGTATGAGGTAGGATTAGGCTTCTATATATTTCACGTTTAAAAACAGGACATAGGTTCTTAAGTCACAAAGGTGACAACAAGTATTTGGCTAAAAATATGAAATTTGGCATAGGGAATAGTCTTAGTATCACATGTGCCTCTTAGTGGTGAAATGAAATTGGTGTTGATGTGTGAACCAGTGTAAGAGTTTACATGAATTCATGGTGAATTTTGTAATTGATTTCCTAACTGTCTGCTTTATATTCCTTGTGGTTCTGTACATGTGTGCATATAACTCAGAGAAATCTTTCAGGGAATTCCAAAATGAGTGACACTCCATCTGGAATAAAACAAAGCCTAAAGGTGTCGTGCTTTCTTTTTTTTGTAAAATATGTGAAGATGCATATAGGAGAAACCATGACTTTGAAGAGACATATATATATGAAACAAGGCAACACTTTCTGCCTCACTGTTTATAAATATATGTGTTAATACAAAATGTAATGTTTGTATAAAAAATTGCATTGAACAAAAGAATTTGACTGTTGTCTACCAAACTACGACGTATTTTAAATTTTCTGTGTTTTTCAAGTATTCTTTAAAAACTTTTCAGTGTCTTCACTGCTTCCCATCGCTAGTGTTAAGTGAAATGTGCAACAGAAAGAGAAGCACCCGGAGTAAGGAAATGACAAGTTAAGGTTACATATGCAGCATGAACTATGCTTCCCTATGTGTACATATTTTGATAAGGTCTTTTATTATTTGATCACATAGGTTTTTCACTTTTCTTTCCTATTTAATTTCAGGCCAAAACTAAATTGTAGGTGACTTAGGTCTTCACTGAGCACACTGAGCAAACAATAAGGCAGGTTTTGAGCAACCTGAATGAGCTAGGATCCTCTGGAAAAGTGACAGTTGTCTTGTGACCGAGGCAACAGGTTAAAACCAAGGTGTCTGAGTTCTATAGCTGTTTCTCTTTTACTTGAAATGTTACTACAGCTCTCACTACCTCTCTCTGGTCTGCCATTGTAAATATTCATTCAGGTATTTCCTGATCTCAAAGAAATGCTCTGAGAATAAATTCTTTACTCCTTATGAAGCACACGGATATTACAGTGATAATACAGATAGAAAGCTATGATGGAAAAAAGAAATAAAAAAGGGTTTTTTTGCTTCAGGATTTAGAGGGTATGTCATAAATGCAATGTGGAACCACATGTTGAACATAAGGATAAAAAGAAATATCCAGGTGTTGCTTAGTACTTTGTGCCCCATATTAACCAGGGGCCCGGGGGTGGTGAAGGGGGGAAAATGTTATTCTGTTTTTTTTTCTACAAGAATTGTGATAGCAAAGTAGCACATAACATGCTTTGCACAGAGCACAGGACAGAGATATTAGCAGCTCTTCAGTCCTAGCTGCTATGAAATTAATTCAAAACTGAATTAAAATTCTTCTTTACCCATATCCCCTCTGAATGAACCTTTTTAGAATTCAAGGGCTTTTATGCTGCATAGAGATGTCAGTTTATAATGTCTTATTCAAGAAATAATTAATCTGTTCCCATTCCCATATATATATATAATAAGCAAAACTATGTTTGAAGATAGTTTTGTACTTATCATGAACATTCTTCATTAGAGAGTAAACATTTTCAAACATCACAAATCCTTGCAGAGACATTAAAGCTTTGTAATGTTTTAAGCTATTTTCTCCCTTTTTGAAGGTAGCTGAAATAAAGAAAATGGCTTACAGATTTAGCTGTGTATATAGTTTGAAAGTAACAACTGAAAAATGATGTTCATAATCTGAATTGCAATGAAACCAATTATCTGTACCATGGTGTTTCACTTGGGAATACTTCGAAAGGTTTAGTATTTCTTAAAAGAAATTAAAACCAGCTGTAAAAATACCATAAAACAAAAATAGCAGCTGCAAAAGAGATTAACATTCCTAAATTTCATTTGAACCTGATATGTTATTTTTCCAACAGCAACATACATATATACTGATTTTTAAAATCTATTCTTTATGAAACTATATCCTCTTAAGAAAAGTGGATTTTTTTTTTTCACCACTTAGTATTAGCCATGAATTTCATGAACATTCTTCACTTTTGCCCAGGAATTTTGTATTATATTTTCTTCTGTAATTATTATTAAAAAAAATCTACAATTGTTGATTATTAAGAATTTTTTAAATATTACTGATTAAGAATTAAAGCTCTACCTAATAAACAATTTACAGCAATCCTTGCACTTTTGTTACTTACAGCTGTCAAATAGCTTTCAAACTGAGCCCCATTCACCCTGTGCCTGTTTTAAAATTTTATGTAGCGTCTGTTTTCCAATTAAGCAGCCAGTCATAGATGAAACCTTTCCTAATCATTTTCATATATATAATAAAGCTGAATGTAATTTATAAAACAGAACTGGAGGTGCTGACAGTATAAAACAGTTTATTTTGCAGTCTTGGTCAAAACATATGGCAGCAACTTTTCTAGACTTCTGCCAGATGGCGGGCCTTAATCGATTTTGTCTGTTGTGCCGTATGTTAATTCTCTGTGAAAAGTGTTTCTCCAAACTCAATTAAAAAAAAATAATTACTTTCCTTTTCTTACTAAGCAACTAACACCAAAACTGTCGTTTAGATAACTCTGTTTAAGTTTGAAAAGTTTTTGAAAACCCGAAGATATTCACACAACAGGTAAAATTGATTTTAATGGCCTTGAAACCTGTGATTGTTATTCATCATATAATTTCAGGTGAATCTGAATAAACTTACCTATAGGATAATACTGTTTATCTTGCATTTCTGTTTTTCTTGGATAATTTTTAACTAATGATAGTGTTCCATTTTGCAAATTAGAGTAATTTTTGAACACCAAAGACCCCAAAGTAAAATCTCAAATGATCGACATTGAACTCATTACTCCAAACTCTGAACACTAGAAAAAACTAGAAAGAGTATAGCATCTATCTCTGCATCTTAATTAAGGCACTTTATGATACAATAGCTGTTATCAACTTGTCCTGGTTTCAGCAGTAGCAGTCATTTTTTCTCTTTCTTAGTAGCTGCTTCAGTGCTGTGTTTTTGACTTTTGGCCTGGTAACAGCACTGATAACACCGATGTTTCCAGTTGTGGCTTAGCAATGTTTAGTCTGAGCAAGGACTTTCTG
>JANHGB010009499.1:0-14878 GCA_026283785.1 Coracopsis vasa | reverse complement strand
GCAGAGCATGAGACTCAGAAAGTCCTTGGTCAGAGTAAACATTACTGAGCAGCAACTAAAAACATTGGTGTTATCAGCGCTGCTCCCAGGCTGAAAGTCAAAAAGCACAGCACTGCACCAGCTACTAAGAAGGAGAAAAATGACTGCTACTGCTGAACCCAGGACAGTAGCTGCCAGTCAGATAACATGGTTGTCTGCAAATTTTGATTTCTTCAGTTTAGAGTGATTCTTTCATTCATCTTCACATAGCTTATTTTGGATTGCAGTCTGCAGACAAAACTTTCTTTCTTCTTTCAGCAGTTAGTACTGGGAAAACATGTTTTTTAGGTGATATGAATCATGAACTTCATTTTACTTTGAGACACCTAAAAAAAAAAGAAAAGATGGTTTAAATAGTGAGGTTTAGAAAATGGAAGCAGAATTAGAAGGTAAAAAAAATTTAAAATAGACAAATAAAGATTAAAAGGCCATGAGAGAAATTATATTTTCTGATTCTCTCTTTTCTTAATCCCCTTTTAAAATATCATTTGATGATATTGCTTTCCCTATTGTGATCATGAAGTGCAGTATTTGCCAAAGAAGTGAATACAAGATCTGTCTGTTTGTTTATAGAGGAAGGAACCAAACATCCTTCTGAGTGATTTTAGAGATCCCTTTTCCTAATACTCATAAGCTAACATGTAAAAGCAGAAGAATTGGGAAACATTGCCACCTGCTAATAGGACAGCATGCAAATTCCAATCAGAAGAAAGCATACAGTAACCCGAGGATGAAAAAGTATTTTTCTTATGCTATTCTCAAGGTTACATCTAAGCCACTGAGATGTCAACAGGAAGATTGTTATTGACATCTATGAATTTCCTCACCTTTTTGTGGAAAGAGAGGAGGGAGACAGGGCAGAATGAGAGGAAGAGAGAATGGAGCATGGAAGTCCACGTTTGGGAAGTCCATCCCAAACACTGCAGGGATGTGGAAGAAAGGACAGTGAAAGACTGTCTTTCCTATGCAGACTGTAGCTTGCACAATAGAACCCTGTTGAATTTATTTCTGAAATGTAAGGCAAAATCCTACTAGGTACCTAGTAGGATATATATTCCTACCCATATTTATAGCACATATTTTAATCAGGAAATAAATGCAAAAAAAAATAGTGGGGATAGTGGGATAGATCCATACCTTGAAATGGATGCAAGCATATGAATTCTTGAAAAAGCACTGAAGTAATAAGTATTTAGCTTAATCTCAGCTCTTTCTCTCAGAATCACCAGTGTAGAAGGCTGGAGGTCTAGGTCTTAAGATGGCAAAGCTCTATCCATATTTCCAGTTGCTATTTCTAACATAATATCTTTTTAAAACAATATTTTTAATGTAGAAAATATTTTTAACCTACAACAGACTTTTTGCCTTTAGTTTTGTTTAGTTTTTCTTTGTTATTCTATTTTATCTCTCTGGGGGGACACCTTTGAACCAATGCTTACAACATTTGTAGTACTTACAGAGTCTAGTGAAGGTAGTCTAATTTTGGAAACACATTATACAGCACATTAGCTTAGGAAAGAAAACCTTGTCACTGGCTAATGGATGCACTAAAACTGCTTACTTAAAAAAATGTAAAACCTTAAAAGTTTAACAAAGCCACAAGTTATCTTCAATTTAGACCTTATGTAACAAAGTTTTTATAGAACTAGCAACTTTTTGGACATTCTTACAATGAGCAAGGAGAAATTCTTTAGAAAGAAGGTATAGAGAGTTTCAGGGTAGATATCTGTTTTCACTTATTTCCAAACTATTGGTCTCCTCTTCCCTTCCCTTGCCTTCCTTTCCCTTGCCTTCCCTTGCCTTCCTTTCCCTTGCCTTCCCTTGCCTTCCCTTGCCTTCCCTTCCCTTTCCCTTCCCTTCCCTTCCCTTCCCTTTCCCCTTCCTCTTCCCCTTCCCCTTTCCCTTCACCATTCCCTTTCCCTTTCCCTTTCTCTTTCCTATCATATTTATTTAAGTATATCAAGTGCCAGTAGGTCTGAAAACATTTTTAATGTATCACAATTCTGACTCACCATGTATTTATTTATGGCCTTTATTGATAACAAATGAGAAATTCTACACAATTGCATGGCAATCATGTGGCATGGGTAATTATCCACTAGAGACTGGGAAGGGAATATCAAACAACTTCTCATCTAAAACAGAATAAGAAAACAGGTTTATAGTGATACAACAAGCCAAAGTTGTAAATGTACTTCGGTTTAAATATATACCTGCAATACTATCTTAATTAATGGTGAATCTTAGAGTTCAGTTAATTTAACAATCAAATACATACATAGAAATTTTTTTTGCACAGAAAATATATACTATTATTTCTATATTTCATTAGTATAGGACCCATATTTCAGCTGGAAAAACTCTCAGAAACTGAGCAATCAGCCTCTCTGGGTATGGTATAGCAATGTACTAGCTTGTATGTATGGGGTCTTATTATAGAGATGTCAGTTTTAGTTTGAAACATACATATTTTTATTTATACATTAGTGTTTATAGTGATCAATGACCATGTGTGCAGTATACTAGAATTTGCTTTTGATCAGTAGAAAGCAATTATTCATAAAAATCAAAACAGAAGGCAAAGTTGTAAAAGAAAGGAGAAGAGTTATGTCTTTCTTACAGGGAAGGTAATTTTAATATAGACGAGATTGGTCCAAATCCTGCAGTTTGGATTGATAGATTATCTAGCAGAACTATCATTTCAATAATCTCAATGACAGTGCAGCAGCGGATACTTGGTACAATATTATAAATTAAATTTACTGCAAATGTCAATGCAGAGAATATGGAAAGAGATCTGTCATTTGTATTAGTATAAGTTAAAATAGGGAAAAGATTTAAAGAAAAGATTTAAGATTCTTTGACAAAACATAACAAAAATTATCTAGATGGTGTAGCTATGCTACCAGTTGTCTTAAAGATTTCTTTTATTATTACTTTGCTCATTAGGATACTTGAATTGCACCAATGTATATTTGGTGAGAGAGGAATGATGCTCTCTTAAACAGAAATATATTCTTCATGAAAATGGTTTACAGGATTATAGAATAACCAATGCCCACATTTCAGAAACACTTTTTCAAAAAATACAAGCTGCTTCTGCCTAATTACAATCTACTTATGGAATTCTAAAAGCTAAACTGTGAATTGGTGAATTAGTATTCATCTCCATATAGGGTCATATAGTGACATGACAGCGACATTGGCAACATAGATACCTCTGGAATACAGAGGACTGTGGAACAACAGTAAAAGTGTTCTTCCTGTTTAGATTTTTTGTAGCCCTGTTTTATTGCTTTCTTTGCCATCACAAGGTCATATATAATGTAATCCAAAAGCTTTAAGGAATATTACAGGAGAGGTTAATTTGCAGGCACCTGAAAAATCAGTTGCAACATACTATAGCTATATTTTCTTCAGAGTTAATATTCACAAGTTGAGATGAACTTCCTTACCTAAGGGAAGTTATTGGGACTTATCTTTGAAAGCAGAATTGAACCATTAGTATTAAAATGCAATTAATGAAAAGAAGCTTAGGAGTTGGACTTTTAGTGTTGCATTCTTGTTTACTTTAAAACATATACTGAAATCAAATAAATGAAAATAGAAATAAACTATATTTTAGTTTAACCCTCAAAATGCCATATCCTTATCTGAAAAAGAAAAGTATATACATATTTTTAGATTAGTTCAGTCAGCAAGCTGGAAAATACAGATATCCAATTAATATCTATTATGTCTTTTTAAAATTTACAATTGAAATGAAATAGGGAATTGTTCTAACTAATGCCCACTGGAAAATATATCCCTAAAGAGAGGATATTAGGTGGCACCCTAGAGTTCTAATTTCAGTCTGCTACTGGCTTTGAAACTGTGAGCAAACCACACTGCATCATTGCGCATAAGTTTCTCCATATAAATAATGACAACTTCCATAAAGTGTTTTGTAAGCATAGGTTTCCATAAGGTGTAGATGAACGCTGTTAAAGGCACAGTTATTATTTTTAATAGCAGTACTTTATTAAATTATTAAATAATATTCAACATTTAGATTACTAAGAGATTGATTGTATTGACCTGCTTAATCTTTTTATCAATTGTACTGTCATCATAAACACTTATGTGGCTGAATTTATGTCATCCTCTATCTCCTAAAACAAACAAACAAACAAAATCAACCCCAAAATAGCACCTACTTCTGTATATTTCATTATTGCTTCTTTTCCTTCCTATTTATTTCTGACTTTCTTCCCAGTGTTGTCAGCAGGTCAAGGAGGGTGATACTACATGGCTCTGGTGAGACCACATCTGGAGTGCTGGGTCCAGCTCTGGGTTCCTCAGTATGTGAGAGACATAGACATACTAGAGAGAGTTCAACAAAGGACCACAAAGATGATCAAGGGATCGGAGCATCTCTCAGAGAAAAGACTGAGAGAGCTGCAACTGTTTAGCCTGGAAAAGAGAGCGATCAGGATCTCATCAAATGGGTATAAATACCTGAAGGGAGGGTGTAAAGATGTCAGAGCCAGGCTCTTTTCAATGATGCCCAGTAAGTGGACTAGAGGCAATGGGCAAAACCTGAAAGGCAGAAAGATCCACCTGAAGATCAGGAAACACTTTTTTTACCACGAGAGGGTGACTGAGCACTGGCACAGGTGGCTCAGAGAGGTTGTGGAGTCTCCATCATTGAAGATATTCAAAAGACATCTGAACATGATCTTTGGCAGTGTGTTCCAGGTGGCCCTGTTTGAGCAGGGGCGTTGGACAAGACACACCTCCAGAGATCTCTTCCAACATCAACCATTCTATATTTCTGTGATTTCACATTCATGTTTCAGTAATTCTCCATTCAGCAACTGCAACATCAACTTTTTTCCATGGGCTGTTCCCTCTAACCTAAATCACACTTTTCCCCAGTTATTTCATATTCTACAAATTTGATTGCACCAGTATAACAGCAACACTTTCTAAAGGGATAATATTTTGTGCTGTCTTTAATTCATCAAGAAAAACTGGATCAAAAGAGTTTTGCTTAATTCTAGAAAATGTCTACTCTTACAATGCAGATTGAATGCATATATTGCATATATTGTAATTAAGCTGTTGTGGGAAATAACATATCAATGATTTAATATAGTCTAAAGGAAAAGTAAAATTTGAAATTAATCTTTTTCTGCTGTAATCTACCAAATAGTTAAGAAAGTCATCTTTCATGCAGTAATGGAAACAACGAGGTACTACTGGGATGTTGAGAGAATCAGGCATTTTGATTGTTTTTTTCTCTAGCTATATTCTATGTTCTGCTGTATTTTGTGTTTCCACCATTTCTCTTGCGGTTGTCCTTTTCTGGTGGGCAAGTAGTTGAGAAGACTTCCCTTCTCACCAACGAGTGCATAGTCTAGTTCCATTTAGCCAGAAAATTTAAACTAATTTGTGTCAAAATGGGAGAGAAAATCTGTCAGGACCATAAGGATATGTAGGAAGGTAGTCAAGATGCCTTGCAATGACTGTCCTGTTTGAGACAGAGGTCATTATTTACCACTGAGAATATGCAGATAATTACTTCTACACCAGATTTTTTTCCCCATATTTCTTTGGAAGCGTTCCTTAATATAAAGAGTTTTGAAAATATATTTGACAATTATTTTGATTTCTAACACAGTTAGTATTTGTAGAATAGCAATAAAAAAATCTATGAATAATCAGCCTTGTTATTCTTTGGTGAATTTACCACCAGGAAAAAAACGAAAAGATAAAAAATTTTATATGTCACTAGGAGGAATATTTTCCTTGAAACATACCTGCTTTTAAGATTATTGAGTGTATATAACTAAACAATTATGTCATACCTTAGCTGCTTATATGGGCAAAGCAATATTCAAACCCATACCAAAATCTGTAACCCTTCAGCATGCACAAAGTAGAGCTCAAGAAACTACTGCCATAAAAGGAAGTTTTTTAGAAACCCTTTTTTATGACTGTGTGCAAATGTTTACATTTTTTTGTAGTTATTAGAGCAAAAAGTTGCTATGTTGATTATAGCAAGAATGTGCTTTGTAAAAGTTTATTTTGAACACATATCACTACAATGCATCAAAGCATGAAATGACCATGATTTATTGCAAAAAGCAATTTCCAGCTGAGACAAAGTTATTGGAGCTCCTACTGGCTCAGCTGGAGGGAAGAAGTTTTCTTGGAGGACGTTGTAGAGTAACTAAGTACAGATCCTAAGTGTCCTACTTTTAGTTACAACCACTATAATATGCAGAACGTATGTGCATACTAAATCCAATCATAAGTGGAGATATGGCTAATGAGTTACATTTCCTGTGGTATCAACCTCCATATGGCAGGTACAATATTTATCACACCATATGCTTGATACTACAGACAAGAGTACATTTTGTAAACATGATTATGGCACCTTTTCATTGATTCAAGGAGTGCTATTCAAACAGAAACTGTTTCAAGCTTCTGCCAAGATGGAATAGCTGGAAGGAAGTCAGTAAGTATTACCAGAAGTTTCCCCAGCAGGAATGGTTTTTCCAATGAGACCTCAGTATCAAAATCCTGAATGACTTGTCAGGGCTAAAATGCATCACACGATTTCACAAAAGTGAATATTGTTGTGGGTTTTTTACCTGAAGATTTTATTTTCAGATTAATGTTTCTCTGTTGCACGTGCTATCCTCAGTGACATTTGTATTTTCCTGTCTGCCACTGAAAAATTTGCCTGACAGTGAATAGGTTTGAAGGTTTTTTTGCAAGTATTTAACCTAAACAAAATCTTCTTGCTTGTCACCTTTTAAAAAAATACTTCTGCATATAGACTGACAAACTCTAGGAATTCCTCAGCGACTTTCATTATGGGCTGATTGTACACAGGACTTGGAAGAAGTTAAACCACAAATGCTGGAGTTGTATGTTAACATTACTAGCAAATTATTTTTTAAAGTTTGCTTTTAGTTTTTTTGCTTCTTCTTTTGGTATAGATATTTTGTTGCTGTTTAAAAATCAAAATCATTGACAAAGAAACATTTTTCTCTTTTATTAAACAGTCTGTAATCAGTCAGTTATAAGAACATACAACAGTTGTGGTGGAAAAGATCAAAGGTTGTCTAACCCAGCATCCTACCTTAGGCCAACAGTGGATACTTAAGGAAAACTATAAAGAAAAGAGATAGCATAGGATGGTAATTTGTCCAAATGCCCTCTCAGTCTCTAACACTAAGTTGTTTTGGGACAACTGTGCAAGACATAGTATGACTTCTTTTTTGTAGTTTTCATTACTCTCTATATAGTTATTATAGTTACCTTTCTTTACTTTTTTTTTTAAAAATCTATGTTCATTGTAAGCATAAAGTAATTAATCATTCAAGCATGGTACAGAAAAGGTCCTTAACCTGTAAAATTTTCATGGAGTTTTAGACAGCCTTGTATCCTGCCTGGTTTTCAGTTGTTATTCCAGAAAGGCATGGATCTGTCACAGTTACCATGTCATATCCATCATTCCTATGCAGATATTTCACATATCCTAGGGCTTCTAAGACAGTAGTGGTCACATGTGTTTATGCATATGAATCAAGTTCTTATCTGCAACATATTACCTGCATCACAACACAGAGGATAGTTCCCATTACCTACTGTCTAAGGTTCTATTAAAATTAATGGGGATCTAATAAATGCTGTCAAAGGTGCTGAAAGCAATGCTCAGTGAATTGTACCATAGACATCTACAGATAGTTCAGCTGCATTGCTTTATAACCCATTGACTTGTTGACTTGGTCTCTATTAACCATAATAGAAGCATTGACACCTGACCTGCATGGAGGCATTTTTGTGAAGGTGTCATTTGGAACTGAATCCCACTTTGGGTATTCAGTTACCTAAACATAAGCTCCTAGTGCCATTAGCAAGAACGAAGGTCTCCAAGACATCTGCATGGGGCTTTCACATGAGACACAGGACCTACAGAAGGCTGTGCCCTTGTGCAACAAATCTTGAACTTGCCTGGTAAGGCAAGCCAATATTTCCATACTGTTTTATACTACCAAGGTTAAAAGACTGCTATACATGTCACAAATATATGGAAATAACTTGACCTACTATCTTTATGTTCTCTACCCTAACTGCAAGACGATCTGATCTACTGTTTTTTCCAAAATGCTGTTACTAACATAAATATAGTTAAACATATAATCTAATATTACTTAAATATTAAGGTAGTGCTGCTTTTGTAAACAGTATTCAGATCATACCTAAATACCTGCAAAAATATTATGCAGTGTAGATTATATAACTAAAAAGCATTTCTCATGTTAAAAAACCTTTTAAGTGCTGAAAAGACCATTAATTTTCCCATAAACTTTAGAAAACACTAGTCTTTTTTTTTATTTATTTACAAAAAAGAGTAAGATCTGTCTGCAGATGTCATTATGAATCTATAAGTTTATAATCAAGAAAAATGGTATAATATAAGGAAACCTTGAAAATTTAAATCAGCTTTTAAAAATAAACTGTTTTCACTAGGAACCTTAAAAACCTAAAAATTAATTATTGGGAAAATAATAACTATTATAAAACAAGGTAATACATATTATAAAGGAAGATGAAATTTTAGAAGAATTAATCATTATCAGTAAAAAAAGATTTTTCCAAACAAGCAAAGTGTAAAAATTTACTTATTTTTAAAAATAAGTCATGTATGTATGTATGTACATGGATGTAACATTTTCTTTCATCGCTTATCTAACAGTTCCTCTCAAAAGTCTCATACAAAACCATTGAATATTGACTTCAAGAAACATATCTCTATTTTTCATCCCTTGAATATGCAGAGAAGCAAAATATTATTCTTGCTGTCAAAACACAACCAATCAAACAAATCCTCCAATACACCACACCCCCTGTAAATATTCAAATTTAAATGCCTGAAGAAGCATGTTGCAATTATGTATATATATATACATAATCCACTAAGTATCAACATTATCACAGAATCATAAAATAGCATTCTTTGACATAAATTGTCCTTCAATTTTATCTTCAGTCTTCAAGTGAAAATTTGGCAACAGAATTGTTTTAATTGTTAATTTGTGATGATTTTTTTATTATTCTTATCCTAGATCTTTTTCACAGAAGGTAGCTCTGAAAGCAAGTTACTGTTTGAAAGTAATGAAGTTACTTTCATTGACAAGGATTATAGTAAGGCATTGTTTCTCATTCAGGGGATGGGGGGGGGTGTTGAATATTTCTGACATTTAAAAAAAATAAACAAAACCAGAAGCACAATTTAAAAAAACTAATTAATCCACATTTCTGAAAAAGGTTTTCTGAGTACTCACATTAGGTATTAGGCATAATAACAGGCACTGCTGACACACATACTTAGTACTTGGGACTTGCTCCACATGGTCTCAATCCTACCTTCTGTAAACTGGTTCTAGTTGCTAGAGGGTAGGTCACATGGTAATGCCATGCTGCAAGGTACTTCAGAAACACTTACATGAAAATGGTTTTGAATTTCAGTGTTACCTTTGGCAAGTTAGGAGGTTGTTATTTACCTTCAGCCTTCTGAAAAACAGCCATCTGATCAGGTAGGTTTACTCAGCAGGAAATGGAGAAGAGAGTCTTCACATTCCAGTCACTAAAGGTGGAATAAATCACCTTGGAGATGTCTGTATCATCTCATTCTTTGGAGATAGCATTAAAATAAGTAACTAGACACCTAACTCATACCTAGTGAGAGTAAGATGACTGGAAGCCTTTCTCTAATGACTAAGAAAAGAACTATGCAGCGTAATGAAAGACTTTATCAGAAGAAGTATGGTATTTAAGCTGAAAAAGAAATAATAAAAGAATGTGAAAAAAGGTAAGGGAAAAGGGAATGAAAGGAATTAAGTATCAAGCAAGATGGAATGAAATAGGGTCTAAAATGTGATATTAAACTGAAAAAAAAAGGAAACCCAAAATCTATAGAGCTTTTAATGGGAAAAGATCATAGAAGGTTAATCTAAAAACCCAGAGGTGTTTGGAAAATCTAAGAAAATATAAATCAAAGTATGAAGAGAGAGCTTAAGTTGGGAAATAGGAAACGGTATAAGGGTAGACTTGTTTTTTGTTTCATGTTCATGCTGAAATTTTGCGCTATTTTTTTTCAATCAGATTTAACCTACTGGTTTTGACTTTGAGCTTGAAAAAGGCATGAAAAATATAAGATTTGTTATTTTGTGTGTGCTGTTTCAGAAACCAGTACATAAGCAGGTGGGAAAAAAAATAAAAAACAACAAACCAAAAAAAAAGAATTTAGGAGAATGCCTTTAGTAGGTAAAAAATGAATTAAATGTCCAATATATCTTTTTAACCCATTTCATTGAATCAAATGGTAGGTAATACAATCGGTCTAGGGAAGTTGCCAACTTTCCTATTATGTGCTACATTAACTAGGCATATGGAGTAAGTTAACAATGAAGTGGTAAATTTCACTGCTTTTGTTGGTTTAAGCCAGACCTTTAACTTCACTGTTTTGGTTTTAATAAAATACATTATCAAAAAGACGCGTGACATCTTCTTATAGAAAAATATTTTATCTACACAAAGGCAAATTAAAGAGCAGGTGGTGGATTTAGAAGAACCTGTTTCAGCTATCATTCTACACCATTGAAAGAAATATTCTTACTCTTTGTTAGAGACTATCACAAAGAACAAAACCCAAGTTTAAGTGAATAATTCCTCCTAGAATTTATAATTACTATCCAGCAAAGGATTTCATTACAGTGCATCTCAGGTGGGATGAAATCCTGTGAGAGGCAAAAACGGAACACATTTTAAATCTGATTATATGTGAATATTTGAAAATTATATATAGCTCAATTTTTATCTAGTTGATGAATGTAGGAAGGTAAATTCATCCTTAGTAAACAAAACCTTTTTGTACAGTATTTCAAGTATACTGTACAAATGCACCTGAAATGGGAGAGGTGTGAATTTGATAGAAAAAACACTTGGTGGATGAGGAATTGGCTGGATAGTTGTACTCAAACAGTTGCAGTCAGCATCCAGGTGGGGAACAGTGATGAGTGGCATTCCTCAGGAGTCAGTATTGGTGCTGTTCAACATCTTTGTTAGTGACATGGACAATGGGATTAAGTGCACCCTCAGCAAGTCTACTGATGACACTAAGCCGCATTTTGCGGTTGATACATGGAAGGGAAGGGATGCCACGTAGAGGTACCCTGACAAGCTTGAGGGGTGGGCCAGTGCAAACCTCTGGAAGTTCAACAAGACCAAGTACAAGGCTCTGAACATGGGCCAGGGCAATTCCAAACACAAGTACAGGCTGGGAAATGAGTGGATTGAGAGCAGCCCTGAGGAAAAAGACTTGGGAGAGCTGCTTAACAAGAAGCTCAACGTGAGCTGGCAGCGTGCTCTTGCAGCTCAGAAAGACAGCCATGTCCTGGGCTGCATCAAAAGAAGTGTGGCTAGCTGGCTAAAGGAGGTGATTCTCCTCCTCTACTTGGCTCTTGTGAAACCCCACCTGGAGTGTTGGATTCAGCTCTGGAGCCCCCAGTGCAAGAGGGACATAGACCTGTTCAAGTGAGTCCAGAGGACATGAAGATGATCAGAAGGCTAAAACACCTCTCCTATGAACACAGGCTGAGAAAGTTGAGGCTGTTCAGCCTGGAGAAGAGAAAGCTCTGGGGAGACCTTATTGCAGCCTTGCAATACCTAAAAGGGGCCTACGAGAAATCTGGAGAGGGATGTTTTACAAGGGCATGTACAAGGCAAGAGGGAATGTTTTTAAACTGAATGTAGGTAGAGTTAGATTAGATGTTAGGATAGCGAGGATGTTGAGGCACTGGAAGAGGTTGCCCAGAGAAGCTGTGGATGCCCCTCATTTGGAAGTGTTCAAGGCCAGGTTGGACGTGGCTTTGAGCAACCTGGTCTAGTGGAAAGGGGGTTGGAACTGAATGATCTTTAAGTCAATTTCCAACCCAAACCATTTTGTGATTCTATGATTTTTCCAACCATGGTATCTGAAATATGATCAGTAAAGAAGATCTAAAGTTTTGTGGGCATATGAGGCAGCCCTACCAGTCCCCAGTTGCAAACATAAGATCATAAACAATGTCTTGACACTTGGAGTTCCAGGAAAGAATAGTACTTTATGTGAATAATGCGGGTGGCATTCTGCCTATGCTGCTGATCCTGATCAAGATGTGAGCAGTCTGCCTATCCAGCTGATAATGGTCAAGGGATAGTGTGTAAGCAGGCAGGGTGTCAGGGTTTTAAAGAGAAGGGTATGTTTTTGATTATAATAAATATATCAGTTTGTACTGAAGATGAGCTACAAATCAAAAAATTCTTGCTCTGGGATGTGTCAAAATGCAGAATAACAAAGCCACAAAATCCTTTATAATGCATAGCTCTGAGGTGGCCATACGGTCCACAAACCAGATTTACGAAACATCTCATGACCTGAAGATACAGAGACACACTTAATGGCATTTTCAAAAACACCCAGGTGTCTAACTCTCCTTGATTTAATTGAGAGTGAAGGACAGTAATTAAATGATGAAACAACAGTGATGATAGAGTTCTGCTAAGGCTCTCTTACATAATTTTCATAATTTTTCCTGGACAACAGGGAACTAGCTAGTACTTGAAAGAATGAATGTTTTAGTTAATTTTATTATGTTACTAAATGTAACGTTGCCTAGCTACCACAGTGGTAAGTACCTCAGAAAATCCTGCTTCAGGGAGCTTAATCTTTTTTTTTTGTCTTTTGAAGAAACAAATGTGCTGAGCAGCACAAACCTTATTCTATTATCACATTTTAGCAATCAGCTTTCACTACATTCCAAGTTTTATTTCAAATTTTCATATTTTCTGTGATTTCTAATTACAGTACTCATACAGATCATTTGTTTACCTGGGTCACTGATTCAGATTTTTCATGGTAACTCTGTTAGACTTACACACATTAATCCAGGCTACCTCTTTGGATTTCCAAGAAGCAGAGCACTGTTTTTACCATCACCCTCAGCTTAATGAAAGTGTAACACCTCTGTTCTCCTCCATACTAAGGTAGCTGCCCTGCTCTTCAGAATTTCTATTAATATGATCTACAAGTTATGACAATGTTGGACTAGGTACAAATATTACAAAACAATAGATGGATGAAAATTCTGAAGTAATATTGGGAGTGTTCAAAAACTGACAACAAATGTCCTTCTGTATTGTACCAGATCTTTATGATGAGGGAAATAGTCAAATGTACATGATTCAAAGTCTGTATGAAATCAACCATGGCTTGCAAGCTTCATCTAGAAAAGGCAAATATAGCCTATCATGTCCAACTTGGGCAAAGCTATCAAGAATGCTCCAGAGGAAAATATTATGTGTTGATACCAAACACAAGCTGCCTGAAAGAACTAGAAACAGATTTCTTGGATATTTTTTTTTCATAGTTTTTCTCTAGACTAGCTGGCTACCTATTACCTTAATCTGTGTTTTATTTTTCAGGTTCATTTCATCTTTAATGATCTCTTTTCAAGCCTTTCATAGAAAATCTATTTACCAAGTGTTAAGTACCACCTACTTCAATTGCTGTTGTTTTTTGCTTAACCATGTTTTTTCTCAGATTCTCAAACCTGGCTCTTTCTTACCCAACATTGGTTGCCTCAGATCCTTCATTCCTTCCTCAGTCCCATTTCTTCCTCTTCCCATCTGGCCTCAGTCCTATCTTTCTGTTCTTCTGTTTTTAGATCCTCACAGTCTGAATTCATTCCCTGGATTTTCAGGGTTTTCTAGCCTAAACTGAGAAGCTCTTTAGTTAGTTAAGGCATGATTCTAACTGTATCTAAGTGTAGTAAGGCAGTGCTATTATTTGGTTTTTATAAACTACATAAATTATAACTGTTGATCTAAATCTCTCTTTTATTTTTTTTTTTAGATCTATCTGCTCAAGCCTGAGTGCCATATTAAATAGTAGTCTTTCCAAAATGTTTCATACTATTAGTATCTGTGCCCAGACTGTCAAATTTTAAATCTTTGGTCTGACTGCACAGCAGCTAGAGGAGTTGGTGACTGCAGCACACTGATATGCCTGTTAGCTTTACTTGAGGTAATTCAGATAACAATGGCAAATGTGAAAGCATGGACTTCAACACCTGAAAATAAAAGCCCACAAGGAATCCCTTTAGATTTACCCAAGGGACTGAATCTTGTGCTGTATCTTCTGGGCAATTATAGCCCAAACTAGCTAGATTATAGCCTGAGAAGGTAGCTGCTTAAATTATACTTTAGAAGCGCAAAGCAGTCATAGCCTTAGACAGAGAATTATATATTGTTATTGTATCAAAGTCACAGTCAATAAACATGCATGCTTCATTATGACAGTAAAAACCAGACTAAGTGTACAAAACAGGAAATGTATTCCAAGATGCTAAGCATGTGCTTCTCAGGTCACATAAAACTACATTAAATTATATTGTATTGTTCGAGAAATAATACGTGGTCATTGAACTAATGACTATTATAATGAACCACTATAAAGAGCCAGAATTAAGATTGCTCATAGATGCTTCACTTTGGCATTTCCTGACATGGGCTTTTAACCATATAATTTCAATGTCCTCTGAAGGAGGAGGCTAGGGGAATCTTGCTCTCTCTCTCTTTCTTTCTTCTTTTTTTCTTTCTTTTTCCCCTTTTATTTTTCCTTGCTTTTATTTTCCCCTTTTTTTCCTTGCTTTTCTTTTCGCCTTTTCTTTTTCTTTTCTTTTCTTTTCTTTTCTTTTCTTTTCTTTTCTTTTCTTTTCTTTTCTTTTCTTTTCTTTTC
>JANHGB010009498.1:0-16689 GCA_026283785.1 Coracopsis vasa | reverse complement strand
CACTTGCTGCTTCTTTTTAAAAAAAAAAAAAAAAAAAAGGAAAACACCAGAGCTGTACAGCTTTTTTAGCCTGTCAAAGACTTGCAAACTTGAACAAGTATAATGTTGGGGGAGGGGGGAATTGTAGGGTTTTTTTTTTTAGATTGCTTTTAGCTGTCATTATGGTCGCAGATTCACAGCAAGAGTTGAAATCTTGCCTGGCTAAGCCTTATTAAGTACAAGAGAAGATAAAAAAAGGAGAGATGAAATAAGAAGGGAAAGGGAGTACATACACAAAGAGTGACAGTAAGAATCACTGCCTTACGTTAACTGTGTTAGGATTCGGCTTTAGCTTGTATGTAGCAATTAAAGTGCAGAAATAGTTGTTTTCTCTCAAGGAAATTAATCTCAAAACCAAAAGGGCCTGTTATTTGTGGGATCCAGGTACCAGATTATGCACGTCCCCTGGAAGAAAAGGGGTTACACATTTAAGCTTTGACTTTACCTGATCCAGGCAAAAGTCTTGATTTTACCAACTGTGCATCATAGATAAGTCCTTCTTATTTGACAGCTGATCTAAGTTTTCTCTGAATGTCTCCTGTCAGAGTCTTTCTTTTTTAATAAATGAGTACTCACTGATATAGTGAACTCTCACATCCTAATCAAGTGGCCCACACTATCTGTCTGCTACCTGTCCACCAAGCTACATTACCTGTCTCGTTCTTCTGGCTCAAGAGATACTTCATGGAAATGACAGAAAACTCCAAAAGACAGAAAAGTGTAGGAGTCTGATTCTGCAGACCCATAATGGGACTATTCCTTGGCAATGTAAAATACCTGTTTCAAAGGGACAATGAGCTATTAAGCTTAAACTATTTCCCAGTTTGGTATTGTTCACGGATTTTCCAGAGCTTACAAAGCATTTTCTCTGCCATTTTAAGAAAATAGTCCTAACAAATCTTTCTTTCTGTAATCAGAGGAGAATTTTTTATAAAATATTCTAATTTCAGTAGATCAGCAACAGCAACAAGAAGTCATGGAGATTTTTCCAACCAATTGTAGTGGCGTCTGATTTACTGCTCTGGCCCAGAGTCCTTTTAAAATCAGTTATCTCTGCCATCTCCAGCAGCAAACTTCTTTTTTGTTAATCAAGGTATATTCCTGTAACTTTCTGTAAGTTGTAGGAAGTTCCAATTTCTTTTCTTATAAAGTGATTAGTTTGAAACAAGATGACAAGATCAAAATATTTTGTTACAATGCTGCAACCTAAAAAAAAAATAAAATGCATCAAACTCTGTTTCAAACTACACTTTTGAAAGAATGATTTTAAGCAACAGGATAAGTTGGATTCTGATAAACTTCAGCAACTTAAAATAAAATCCTCTTACACTTGTAAACTTGCTCATGCAATTCCCCAAGTGGGTCTACAGGAAGAAAATTAATATAAAAACTGAAAGATTGGAATAATATAGAGGTTCAGGAGCAGAATTAATTGATAGAAATAACATGCAGGTATTTGTCTGGGGCTAAAGACTGCTTGTGAGTGTTGAAAAAAACAGATGTCAGAACGCAGAATGAATGGATGGATGGGTGACTGACAAGCATGAGTGAAGAGCATATTAGAGTAAAAAAAGAAAGAAGAGAAACTCACCTTGCTTTATTCACCTGGTATTAGAAGCAGCATTCATTGCCAGAAATGATAGAGAACAGATGGATTAAAGTATCAGTAATCCCAAACCACTTTTCAAATTAAACTGATGAATCTGATGTGCATTCCATAATGGATCTCCAAAGTGGTGATGCTATGAGGAAGGTCCTGCAAAACTGAAGGCAAAAATTGTACTCTCTCTCTTCTTTTTTTTTTTTTTTAACTGCATGAATTCCACAACAGTGCGAGGTTGAAACTTGATGATCTCAAGGCACTTTCCAACCCTAACTATTCTATGATTCTATGATTCTAATATTGACTCTTTAAAGCCAGACTACAAGTTAAAGGAATTTTTAGAAATGTAGGAAAAGAATGATGGGCATTAGAAGTCTTTTATAGCCTATAAAGGGCTATAAAAGACTTGTGTCAGTGTGGGATCCTAAGCTTTGAGTTGAGTTGAGGAGAGAAGGGGGCTGGACTGGGTTGAGTTGTAAGGATTTTTGTTAGGGAATGTGAAAAAATTACAACATACCTGGTCAGGAGCAGACTGTGCATCCAGAATAGTCTGGGTAAGTAAAGCAATGGTGTGCATTTCAGTGTAAAGGTAATACTTTTCTTCTATGTAATCACTTGTTTAGTCTTTCCAGAAAAACATCTTTGTCGATACTTTTATCCCAATCAACAAAAGAAATTAGTTTTAAGTAAGAAAAATACTTCTGAATTATTTTAAAGTAACATCTAAATGAATGTGTCTTAAAGCTGCCAAATGAAGAAAATTAGAGTCATCCAAGTTGAGAACTTCAAAGATGCTGACAGGTGTAACAGCAGTAATCAGGACTGCTGTGATCTGAGAGAGCAACTCTGTACCTTAAGGGAGGTAAACATGGTTCTTCAGGTGAATAGTAGCAGGTCTCACTGATATGGATGAGGGGTGAAGTATTTTTATATGAATTGTATTAGAATCTTTTGTTCCTCTTTTAATCCTACAGGGGGCTTAATGCATGTTCTGACTAAAAAGCCCATCAAAAGATGAAACATTTTTCAGGAGGAAAAATGAAACAAGATTACCACATTAGATAAGCAAAATCATCTGAAATTGAAACCAGTGGAGAATTAATGAACATGTGAATCATAGAATAACAGAATCATAAGATGGTTAGAGTTGGAATGGACCTTAAGATCATCTATTTCCAACCCCTCTGCCATGGGCAGGGTCACATCCCACTAGACCATATTGCCCTAGGACCTGTCCATCCTGGCCTTGAACACTGACAGGGATGGAGTATTCACAACTTCCTTGGGCAACTTGTGAAGCAGGAAGTCAAGAATGCTTCAGTAAGAACCTGTTTCTCACCCACAGAGATCTGTAACACAATTACTTGCTCTCTCAAGACAGACCTTGCAAAACTTGAGGTCATCTCTGAGATCTGTCCCATTATGTGCTGTTTTCAGGTTTAGGAATGGTTTTGATATTTATAAGGTAAATAACAGCTAAAGTGAATCCCAAGAAGAACTGTTTTGACTAAATGTATGCAGCATGGGCCACAAACAGGAGGAGCTGGAAGTCACCTTGTAGCCAGAAAACTATGACCTTGTTGCTATAACAGAAAAATGGTAAGATGACTTGAAAAAATAAGAAAGAAAAAATTATTTTGAATACTTTGTGAAAAATACTTAATAGTACTGGATAAATTGTTGAAATACAACTAGAATAATTAGTTCTGTAACCAGAATTAATGTTGCAATAAGAAAACACATGAGAAATTACATAACTTCTAAGAATATGCTTTTTGCCTCACCTTAAGGAAGTCATTCACCTATAAGAAGAAAAACACGTCATCTATCCACTGTCAAAAGTTTCTTTTTATCAGCTTTTCGGTTTCAAAGGAAGTATTTGCCAGTATTTGCCGATCAACAGAAACAGATAGCATGTATTATGTTGGTTTCACTGTCTTTGAAAGATCAAAGGCTTTGTTATATTTTTTTCAATTTGACCTAAGATTATGATATAGTAGCAAGAGAACATTACATTTGCTTCTACAATCTAAAAACTGTCTAGACCTGTCCTTGCATCATTTGGTGAACTGCTTCAGCTTAAGTTTATTGTGCATTAATTGTTTTTCTTAGTTTAGCTTTTCTCTTAGAATTGAAATATATTACGTGTATCCAGTTTCACAGTGCATCTTTAATGCCAAAATAGCACCAGCAGAGGTTCCTTAGGTGTTTTGATTTTATTTATTTTTATGTAGGCCTCTTTTGAAGTGCATTTATACATGGCTTAGACATATAAAAGCTTTGGAAAATGGAAATTAATCAGAAACATCAGTGTTATAATCCTCTTGGTCCTGGCATCAGAAGGTGACAAATGGCTGCTTATGAGAACAGCAGGAATATGCTATTTGTGTGCTATCGCTAATTACCTCATATGGACAGAGGAGCTGAAAGGTAATATTAGCAAAAAGAGTCCATACAGGCAGTGTTATTTATGGGGTTAGAGAGATGGCAGGGTTCACTGGAAGTTTTAAATTGAAGGAAAAAAATGGCAAATTATTTTGTAACTTTTGGATTAGGTTTCTGTTAATAAACACACACGTACATGCACCAATTTTTGTCTCAATAAACACAAAGAGGTAAATAAGAAATAGTAAAAGAGTCAGAATTATGCCAACAACAGTGACTGTGAGGAACTGTCTGAGGGTCATGGGGACATGTTTGTCCTTTGATAAATGTTTCTCAAACTTTCTTGACCCAAAACACCTCTTCTTACCACTAAAATAAAAGGGTATGTTGAAGCTGCTATGCTTTTTGCTTGACTGTGGTGATGCGCAGCTGTAGGATCACAAAAAAGTATTTATTTTCCAGAAAAAATTACTCCACTGAAGATAGCAATGGTACAGCACTCAAAATTAAAATCTGCAGGATATCTTAAACTCTATGATTTCAGAAGATTATTTGACATCAGCTAGCTGTTCTAATATGAAAAATATTCTGATCTCCTGAGCCAGACTGTGCAACCACATTGCAGAGAATGATAGGATGGCTAAATAAGACTATCAAGTACAGTACTCTGAAATTTAGACTATATTTTGTGGCCATTTACATTATGTGATGCTTTTAAAAAAAAATTAATGTTGAGGATTTAAGGGACAAGTATACAGCATCCCCAGGCTGGATGGGTTGCCACGAGACAAAGCAATAGCTTGTGTTGATATTAAAATGATTTTTTTTTTCATGTGACTGTTTATTCCTGCATTCCCACAAAAACAAATGCTCCAAAATCCTAGTTTTCTTGGTTGGAGTCAAGATGCTTGCTTGCACACTTAATATAAACACTATAATATAATGGATTCTCCTAAATCTTTGAAAGTGGCAGAGCAGAACATTAACTTCAGATTCATCTAAGAACTGATATTTTTTTCCCCAGAGTCTTTTACTTTTCCAGGACTGCTTTCCAGTTCCTGGAAGGTGGAGTCCAGAGTATTCATTTGGGCAAATTAATATAAATTACCATTGTTTTTTCTTTTCTCATATTTCTCATTAAGAACTGCTGTTTTATTTGAGAATGAAGTGATACATTTAAGATGTATTGGTTTAAAATTTCCATGCACTTATTCCTGCAAACTGAAGAATTCCTGACCTTCATATACTTCATTAATGTCTGGAAGCTAGGAGTACCTTTTTGGTGAAATCAGCATTCTTCATTGACACTACTGAGATGTATTGATATTTCTGCTTATTTTCAAAGTCTTGGGAATTTACTTTCCCTGAGGTTATTTTTCCTGAGGGAGAACAGAAGATGTAGAAGAATGGAATTCATTAATTCTGAGTACAATTTAAAGACAAACAGAAAGAAAATAAATTTAAAAAAAAAAGGTGAGATTTTGGCTAGAAATAGTGCCATATCTCAGTGAAAATTATAAATGCAAATACGGTTCCATCCTGATATCTCCAAATATATAACAAAGATTTACATATCATTAAAGAAATTAAGAATCTATTTTCTCGTTACATTGAATCCACTACTGTTGAAGGCAACAATGTAACAGGGTATGAACTATTATCAGAATGGTAAATGTTGTCTCCTATAATATTCTATGCAGTATGAAATCTATTCTGTTGAAATAGATGCATGCAAGATTTTAGTCTGCTGCAACTTCACTGATGTCAATGCATTTACTCTAGCTAAGAAAAAGGTTTTTGTATAAATATGTCTCATTAAAAGATATGGTGTCTTGTATTTCCTCCTATCTATTACAGTGTAATGAAATTTTCATTTTGCCTAGCCCAGTCTTTTCTTTTCTCTGACCTAAGAGTTCTGTTCAAGTAAACTTGTTCTATCTTTTTCTAATTCAGTATCAGTCTATATTTGTTACTCCTGCATACCTGATATTCATTTTCACTTTGTACATATATGTTTTTCTCAATACTGTAATATATCTTTATTTCCTCTAAACTGAATGTCAGTTCTCAGAAAACCTGGTACTGATCTAAAACTTTTCCTCAGGTATACGTATGTCTCTCATCCTTAGTGGGAGGTATTCAAGTATATATGAACACATAAACAGCTGAGAATCCTTCCTTTCCCTCCTTTAGTTTTTTGCTCACTTACATTTTTGCTTTTTATGTTTATATTCCTGTTATTGGGTTAATGCATAATGGGTTATATGTTTGCGTATTCCCAAACAGTGTAAAAAAATCTTTCCCTTCTCAAAAAATGAATCCAAAACCTGACATTAAGCTTCATCTTTATTGTGCTCTAATACTTATTGACTCAAATATCGGAGTTCTTGGTACCTTATACATTGTGCCTTATACATGGCTTAGTTTGTTCCTCAGTTATTTATTGTCTTTTAAAATATCTTTTAATCCATTTCGCCTCTCAGTTTAGCATTGTATGTTCTATATAATATAAATAGCACAAATTTTCTTCAGTGTTGGGATGAGTAAATACTAACTCAATTTCTTTTTTTTTTATTCTTAGATCATGACACTGACTTTTAACCATGTTTCATTCTCTTCAGAAAAAAAAGGGACTGTTATTTTCCCGCACCTTCTGGAATACAGAGGTTTATGCCATACGGGAAGCATGTTATTTTCTAGAAGAAGACAAATATGAGCATATGTGGAATAGTATTGCATCGACACTCCTGTTAAGTAAATAATATACTTAACACTCTTTACAGAATAATTTCATGAAAATAATTTTGATATTACAGACATATATTTTAGGGCTCTAAAAAGAGAGTTAACACAAAGAAAGAATAGGAATATATCATCCATGTAGCAAACTGGCGAAAACCTACTAGAGATGAAGACTTCACATTCCTGATTGTCCTAAATAATTTAAAAAATTGCTTTCATTTGAGAAAATTATGCAAGAATTTAAGAAAAATGGCTAACAGAAGTGGAAGTGAGTTCCAATGGGGTGTTATTGCTTATGTTTATCTGATTTGGGTTCCACTCAACCATGAGAAGAATCCTATTTAAACACTTCACATCAGAGTGATATCATGATTTTCCTCATGCTTTCTAGTTCATACTACATCTAGGTTCAATACTACATCTAAGTACATTATCATGTGTGTATGTCTTGTTTTAGTACTTATTGTTATGATGTTGGCCAGAAATAGATTACTGTACTTGGGTTAACCGAATTTCTTGTAACAATTTGTATTAAAAAATTATTTCTCCCTAGGAGTACAGTACTATGGAATCTAACTACTTGAACATTTTTAGATAAAAACTCAATAGATCAGGACATAAACTCTGATGTTTGTATGTTGTTTGCTGTTTGTTTTTTAAATTAAAAAAAGGTATTAATAACATTTATAAATTACATGTAAAATAATTCGTACATTTTCAAATGTGATAAAATCCCTGAACTGGGAAAAGCTTGAAGATTTAAAATGAATAAAAATAATAGTACAGAATTATTTAAGTAATAATTTCCAGCATTTAGCAATTGACTGGTTATTTAATGGCCCAATTGAAAGGACTGTGCTTTTTTTTTTTGATATGTTGATAAATCTATCATTTATTTGCGTTACTAAGCAATTTTCAGACATTCTGAATGCAGAACATATTCCATTAAATTTATAAATTCATTAAAGTCTCTGTGCACAAGATGGCATAATGCAAGAAATGTTTGAAGCACTCCATAATTAAAGCTTCTAACGTGTAATAGCCTGGCTGTATGTTTGACAGTTTGCTGCATACATTAAAGTTAAGAGCACTGTAAAATGTGTAAATAACAAATTAATTTCTAATGTCTTGGATTTAGATTCATTCAGCTAAAAAGGATCATGACTGTAACAAATTTATATTCTAATTCTAGAGTTCAGTGTGTTTTGCCTGTTATTCTGAAGGACAGGGATTATAACGAATTTTCAATGTCTGTTAAAGCATCAGAAAAACAATTTACTGATTTAATTATATTCAGACATCACCTGTAATGTTACAAAAGCGTTATACATATAGGCAAAGTAAAAAAAAACATTACTCCTTCTGGTACCTTTTCTTTATGAGGGTTCTCTTCTCTAGTGTGCTCTTACAGCCAGATGGTTGAATGTTTTTTTTTTAGTTTTGTAGGTGTAAGTGGCAACTCATCTCCCTAAGAGCTGAAGGAAAGACTTCATAAGAAAAGTATTTGTTAGCCAAAGAGTCATCCAAATTGACTCTGAAGTAAAAAAAACCCTGGAACCTGGTGCTGTGACTCCTCAGGACTTCAGAGATATTGGCTTGATTTCCCAGCCCTTAAGCAAGATGGAAAGAGTAGCCCAGAAGTCAGAACTATGGCACGAAATGCAGCTTGGGAGGATAAACATTTCTGGAAAGTACAGTTCTCTCTCTGAATATATCAGCTCATCTGGTTAGGGTATACCAGGGGACCTGTGGACAGGACATTTGTTCTCAGCTTACCCTACTTCTGGGTTGGCTAGCCTTAACCTTAGTAGTGTCAGTGGAGACAAAGGTGTTAAGCTTCTCTGCCAAAACACAAAGCAAATCCTTGCCAATTCCTCCCATTTGTTACCTGTTTGCACAGCCAGGAAAAAGAAAGTATGTAGACCAGACCAAGGGTCTGAAATTTTCCTCATGTCCCACATCCTCCTGAATGGTTCTCCGTTAGTCTGACAGAGTGGGCACAGCTGCACTGTTGTGTTCAATATGTCCACTCTACTGTGGTCTATCTAATTTCTAATACTAGATAATACTGGTACTATTGTTTAGCAATATATATGCTAGGAACACTTAGGAGTGTGACAGTGCCCTTAAACACACATTTCAGAGTTTTTCTTTATGGAGTTGGTGTCTTACATAATCATGTAATAACTGAGACATTATTGGAAAACTTTCATCTTGGAGTTGATTCGTACTCCTGAAATATTTTTTCTCTTTCTCAAGAGCAATGGGCTGCAAAATGATCACTTTACTACTTAATGTGTTAATGGTTGCAAAGTAATAGTATAAAAACTTATTCCTCCAGTGGGCTTTCCCCAGACCAGGGTTGCACTTACACTGATAACTCAGCTTTTTTCCTGACCTTAGTTTTTGTAGAAGTTTTCATTAGTTGATCACCTCATGATGATTGGAGACTATGATGCAACCTTTCTAATACTTCTGAAACTGAATTTTTCAATTTCAGCATTGTCATCTTGTCATCTTGTTTGAATATCAGAACAGATGGAAGTGATAAACCCCCAGACCTATTATACTGAAGTTTCAGGGCTAAATGAGTGATTTGATGGTTTGCATCAGCATTTAGTCCCACCATACTGACAGATGCTGGTTCAAGAAAGTCCTGCATTAGCCCAACGAGTCACTGGATACTCCTGAATCATGGGGCTTCTTTAAGTCGTAAGTAAGTAAAAGCAAATTTATTGGTCTACAATTGAAATATTATATTTAATAAATATCCCTCCCTCTGTGTATCTCTCTGAAATAAATGATTGTACAAAACACTGTCATACAGAGACTAAGAAAATATGGGGTTCATTGCATCAGTTAGTTTAGCAGATGGACAATAAAAAGGGGATATAGTATAGGTAAAAATTTCCAATAAAAATCCTCTGATGTTTCATCATATATTTGTTCTTCTCTGCATTTTTTCTTCATTATGCATTTTGATAGAAAATTCCCAAGAAGCTTTCACAGAATCATAGAATCAACCAGGTTGGAAAAGACCTTTAAAATCCTCAAACCCAAACATTACCTCAGGACTGCTAAGACCACCACTAAACCATATCACCGAGGGCCTCATCTACACAGTTTTTGAACACTTTCAAGGATGGTGATCCAACCACTTCCCTGGGCTGCCTGTTCTAATACCTGATCAACCTCTCTGTGAAGAAATTTTTCTAATATCCAATCTAAACCTCCCCTGGTGCACCTTAAGGCTGTTACCTCTTGTCTTTACCTTTTAAAAGATTCTTTACATTAACAAAAGATTGAAAATAACTACTTCAAAAAAAACAAACAACCAAAACAAACAAAATACAGCTACGCATTTTTACTCTAATATAACATTTTAATTTTGTTTTTTAATCAACTATGTAGTGTTCACATGAATAAAGTAATTTAAAACAGGAGGTACTTTCAAGAACATATTTTGAAAACAAATGCCTATTTATTCTGAAGATTATTTATTTATGCTAAAAGATATTACACAATTCCTATTTTTTCTGAATCTTCAGTGTGCACAAGAATGTATCTGTATGATATAATATTTGTCTTTATTCTTCATATTACATCAAAGCATGAGCTGGGAAATATGAAAGTAGGGATTGGTGGTTATTCAAACAAATGCTCCTTTTTTTTTTTTTTATTTTTTATTTTTTATTTTAAACCTTAGTCTGTCTGTCTGACCTATTCTGACCTACTATGGAATGCAGACTTCTCAATAAGAAATCAGATTGAGAATCAGGAAATTGTAAGAAAATGAACTTTGGCCTAGACTTTTCTTTTATTCAAGTCTTGCCAAACTGATTGGCTCTTTTATATGCAGGAAGAAAGCTTCCTAATTTTTAGTGCATCTTTCTGATGCTGAAACTAGAATTTGGTTTTCTTCATCAATGTCTGTTCTCTTTTCTGTCAAATAAAAGACTCAATGTTTCACTTGGTTTTTAAAGCAGAAGTCAATTGTAGTTATAGGATATTCACTGAAGTGTTGCATAGCTGTTTCTCTTATGACTATGTACTTTCTTAAGTACAGATTTCGTAGATCTTAGGTTGAAGATCATTATCACAGTTAAACATTGTAGGCATAGAAAAAAAGTAAAAACCTGCTTAAAACCGACATGATCTAAATTGAACACGACACATGTAAAGATCAAGGATTTATGCACATCATTAGGCAAAATGGCATGTATTAATGTTGGTTTAGATTAACTTTTTGTATTATAAATTATCAAGTGAGAATTCTAAGGGGATTATACTTAATTGTAAGTAATGGTTTCTGCCAAAGAAAACTGCCTTAGTAACTTAAACTATATATATTACTAAGTGTGTAAGACAGAAGTTTGGTAATGTTTGCAGATGTTTCCATGGAAGTTAAGATTGATGTTAAGTACAAAATGATACCTTATAAAACCTTATAATTTATAATAAACAAATGAATTATAAATATAAATATAATAAAAATAACAAAAGAATACATTATAATAAACATATAAGTTATAATAAAATTCAGTAAATAAATATTATGAATAAATACTATTAATTATAAGAAAAGATTAAAACTGGGGAGTTTAATGATTCATAATTAGGTCTTAACTCTTATGAACAATTCATTTTTATGATAAAAAAGCAAGAAAACATAAAAATTTTTAATCATATTATGCTTTGAAAATATTATACTTATCTTAAGCTACCTAGTTTTCTTGAGCTTACTTTAAATGTATCTTTTATGAATAAGAAGGAAAACTACAAAGATATTAAAAAATGTTTATTTTCTTTGGCTTACCACAAGAACTGAGGAATTGCCTTACAGTGTAGAAGAATGACATATCACAAAACTTTAGATGAAGTCTTTTTCCATTCCAAAGGAATTATGCTATACTTACTGCTACAGATCACTGCACAGACCACAGACATGACCGTTTTTATTTAAAGGTAATATTTAAGGTTAACTATTACACTGAAAGAGATGCGAAAGCTCTTGTTTCAGGTAATAGGCTAACATTTATGTACAGACTTGAGGGCAAAACCATTATGTGGGGAAAAAATTGTCCTATATCTGCCTATAACTTGCTAATCTTGTTACATTTTCATTTCAAATATTTGGCACAAGACCAGTAAGGTCTGCTGAGAGCCATTCCTGCCTCCAGAACACAGAATGTGTTTAAGCCCCTATAGTCCTTTTATGATGTCCTTTCTTCTGTTTGCTTTCTTCTGTTCCCTTTTTGCTCTCATATCCTTGAATAAAATTTTTGTGAAATGGGATGTGTCAAAATAACTACTGTCTTTTCCCGGTACCCAAAGAACAGTACAAGCTGTCTTGCCATTCGCCTTTGAAAGCCAAATGGTTGAGATCATGAGTTTAATTCAGGGAGATCCTATATACTGTTATAGTTTCTAGTTCAATGCATGCAACTCCCTCTACACTGGAAAGACTTTTAAGGCTGTTGGACAGTAACAAATTTGCATAGATTGTTAGATACCATATACATCTACAAAAAGTTAGTGAAGGTGAGAACCTGGATTTAAGGGGAAACAGCTCTATTTATCTAAATTTGTTCTAGCCCTAAGATAATATTGACTTGAGATTTAGAGCCTCAAATCACAATTTCTTTCTAACACATTTAGTTGTTACAGTAGGGTATGGATGATGAATGTTTACATACATTCAAAAAATAATTGAGGCACTCATGGAGAAAAAATGCTCTGGGCCTTATAATGACCCTTCTGATTGAGATCCCTGAACATCACTGTGTTGTGGCTTCTTTCTTTTCATTTGCTACAAACAATTTGATTTCTTTTTCACGTCAGTTTGATATGAACTTTCCAGTTCTTCTGGTACAGTATTTTTGTTTTCTGCACAAAAACAAAAACAAACAAACAAACAAACAAAAACTAACAAAAAAACCCACAAAAAAACACAAAAAACCAACCCCAAAAACAAACAAACAAAAAAAAAACACCAAAAAAGAAAACCTACATTTACTTCAGTTCAGAAAGCTTACCTGCAAGGCTTTGAAGTTAAATAAATGATATTAAATTAACTGGAAATTTTCTGATTTTAACAAATTTTTCATGAAAAGTGAGTGTCATCAAAATGATAGAAGAATATAAAGCACAAGGGTGATAATTCATGTCGTAAAGTTAGGAAAGATAAACGGAAGCTAATGGAATTTTGAAATTACAAATTGAGGTTGACTTTTGATATACATTCATTTTTCCTCTGAATGTAAATTTTTAATTCAGTTCAAGGGAAATAAGACTTAGGACTGTTCTATTTTAAATTTTCAGGTAGATTATTGATCTCACTCAGTTCCCTTTTAAAAATCCATTAAGTTGATTGGCACATAGAGAATGACAGACAAAATATCCCTTTCTGTGAATGTTTGGAAGATCCTTTCTCCTGTCTTTGAACTCCTGTAGAATGAGATTAGTATGTTAACAATCCATCTGTACAGTGATTCAGCAAACATTTTGGCATTCAAGGATTGTCTCTTCCTCTGTCAGAGTCCATATATCAAAGGCTACGAGCTAATTGTCTGTAAAAGCAGCATGGAGCATTCAGCATTTCCAATCACAAAATCCTCTCTTGCTGATCAGTGAAAAGAGTCCCGGCAACTTTGTTCAAGCAAGCAGACCTAGTATTCAGCACTTTTGCACAACAGAAGCTTTTATGAAATGCAGACATCCATAGAAAATTCATCTAAAATAAAACAAAGTGTGATCTACCGTTGAAAAACTTAAAAAAAAAAATAAATAATAGACTATGGATTCTTAGCTGAACAGCTACAAATTGTTCAAAACAGTTCAAAGTCTTGCTTCCTTTGTCTTCCTGTTAAATAAGAAAGTCACAATTAGGTGCTGCAATGATATGGAAATGGACCATTAAGATGCAGAATAAGGACAGAATTATTTCCTGTGCTGCTTCTAAAGCTAGCATCAGAACGTGCAGACAGAAATCTAAAATATTATATATTTTATCTTTACTAGGGTAGTAGTAATCACTCCAGAAAGTCTTTCTTTCATTAATTGCAACCTGGTATGGTTCTCATTAAATTTATGTATTGTGTCAAGGTGTGAAAAGTTCATAAGTCTATAATCATAATTCGGTCTGTTTAGACAGATAAGAAAAAGACACAAATAACTGTTTTTAAAGTGCTGTTAGAGTTAGTATATGTAGTAACATACTCTTTCAACTGACATGATTAACAAAATTAAAACTTTCCATGTGACGAAGTTTCTTTGAGAAAAATGATTTCATGGATGAATTACTAAAATTGTTTGCTAACAGCTTTCTTTTGGTGACTACTTAATAGTGAATGAAGTCTTAAAATGAATAAAATAAACAAGTGACATAGAAATGAAAACAGTAAGAGTATGTGAGATTTTTTTCAAGCACTTGGGTATCACTTTTCTTGCTTTTTACTGTGATAACTACTGCCCCCTTCTGACACGAGTTAAAAATAGCCCTTCTTTTCTCTGTGTGTGATTGCTCTCAAACCTGGTGTGAGAAAATGTGTTCTGATATCTCCCTTTCTCTTCTGTACGTGTAAAGATGGAGATAACTTTCATCAAAAGCTTTACCACTATACAGACAGAAGGATTCCACTGGAAGTGTGGGCTTTCACTGCTGCAGCTATCTTTATTGCCTTTCTTACATCCTACAAAGATGTACAGTGCTTTAGTAGGGTGCCCAGATGTTTTCTTTTTTTTGTGTAGAAATAAAGTGTGACCTCATAAGCTTGCAATTAGCAAGAAATCATCCTCAAGAAGCAACATCTATGATACTAATATTAAGCAAATATAATTTTAAACAAATTTAATTTTAAGGAAAGAATAGATTTACAACTCCATCCTATGTTACAACAAAGTCTTTTTTTCTACGTCTGGAGTAGGGCTCATTAGTCTGACTGTTGCAGTTACCCTAAAGGTCCAACAGTTCAATGTAACTAACTCTCAGTGTTCCAAGTTGTGCAAAGACGTGCAAATGGCACTCACCTCATAGGGAACAAGGTTCATTGCGCTGCAGCTCCACTGTGTTTGGAGCTAAGTGAAGGGCAGGGTGGGAGGTTATTTGCGCAAATCTGGTTCTTGTTCTCGAAAAACAAAAATACTGAGTATAGCTGCAATGAGCTGCAGCTCAGTCTCATTGACTGAGTAAGGATTTCATTCTATAGCAGTTTATGAAAATATCAAAGATATGATAGTATCAGGAGCGCTTTTCCAAAATGAGAGCCTGTGAAGATTACATTTAATGTCACGCTAAAATTAAAATTTGGTGTATACAGCAAGTGTACAGAGGAAGTCAGGAATCCCACCATTACAGAATTCAGAAACTGTGGCTCTGGCATTTCTTCATCATATGCAATTTATTCCAGGAACAGAAGGGAGGATTTGTGTTACTGTTTGATCCTGTTTCCACCATGCAAGCGTCATAAAGCAAGTACTGCCTCAGTACAGAGCAACATGTTCAACTCCCATGTCTACTGTTCACTTGTCAGTTCCTGCAGTATTTGATTAGCTCCTGAGTCAAGGACCAAAACGTCTGCTGCAATTTGAACAAATAAAGCAACTGAAAATGGAATTAGAGGTTAGACTTTGTAGTTCCTCAATCTTTCTTAGATGTGCCTGTGTTTCTGTAGCTCCATTGTTTTTATACCATTTTCTGGGTTTCCTTGGCTCCATGACAAGATGACAGCTTTTTGTTATGGCATTGGCATGTTCATACTCTTTATGACGGTTGTTAACAAAGTATAGCTTATCAGAAAAGGATGGTTTAATTTTGCAGGCCTTTGGCCTTTTATCCTGCTTTCCGTTTCACTTCCTTAACCTCCCACAAAATTTTCTCTGAAGTTCAGAGCAACATTAAGATCACTAGAATGGCCATTAGCCTTTCATAGCTGCCAGTGTTAGATATTAGCTATGTTAATTACTTTTCAGGCATATGTACCCCAGCTTGATCAATTTATTAAAATATTGTGGCACAGCCTGCTCTGTTACCATGCAACACTGTTAGAGCATTGTTTACAAACCCTGGAGGTGAATCTGCAAGCGAGAGGAAAGCAAGGGTCCCAGCAACTTTGTTCAAGCAACGTCCCTTCAATCAGCTTCAAGAAGAGGAGCAGCAGATGAGTCAATATGTCAGAAGAATGCCTAGAGGATCTTGTGACACCATGGCCCCACCGCTGACTCAAAGTCTTTAAGACTGCTTTACAAGGCTTCCGTTATCTGTGCATGACAAGCTCTTGCAGGATTCAGCACAGAATTTAACAGAATTACTTTTACAAGTGGAACAGATTCTCATCAAATCCCAATACATTAAATGGCAGCCAGTCTTAAACATCTTTCCTGACTCACTTGGCCATCTTAAATTTTTAATTTAATCTACATTTACTCCTTCTTCACTGAAGGCCTTTGGTATGAAACCAGGCTTACTATCTAAGACTGTAAATAAGATCAGTGTGGGACAGCGTCGAACGCTTTGCACAAGTCTGGGTAGATGACGACAACTGCTCTACCCCTGTCCATCGATTCCGTAGCCCAATCATAGAAGGCCACCAAATTGATCAGACAGGATTTCCACTTAGTGAAACCATGCTGGCTGTCACCAAGCACCTTGTTGTTCTTCATGTGCCTTAGCATGCCTTCCTGGAGAATCTGCTTCAAGATTTTGGCAGGCACAGACGTGAGACTGACTGGTCTGTAGTTCCCTGGGTCATCCATTTTCCCCTTCTTGAAAATGGCGGTTATATTTCCCTTTTTCCAGTCGTCGGGAACTTCACCTGACTGCCACAATTTTTCAAATATGATGGGCAGTGGCTTAGCAACTTCATTTGCCAGCTCCTTCAGGACCTGCGGATGGATTTCATCAGGTCCCATGGACTTGTGCA
>JANHGB010009497.1:1516-16908 GCA_026283785.1 Coracopsis vasa | reverse complement strand
AAAAACCCAACAACCCAGCCTTGATTACTTCAAACTTAACTGATAAGAACTGTCCTATTATTTTAAATTGCTATTTGTACGTCTGTATTTTATATTTGCTTGAAGACATAGGAGGCAGTGCTGAACTTTACTTTTTTTCTAACTCTGCCAGAAGCTTTTCTGTTGACACAGTTGAAATATGAGGTGAAACATAACTGTCTGCTCTGATCAGAAATCTGTAGCAGTTTACAGAACGTAGTGCTGTGTGATCTGCTCTGTACAATGAGCTTTAGTCTGTTACTGCTATAAGCCCATTGCAAGTACTGCAACCTCACAAGGGATGAAGCCTTACACAGTTCAAGTAAAGGCTTTGATTGCACATTCTCTGTTTTGTCTAATTCTTGGTCAAAAGATTCACTACATTGTTTAGGACACTTTTTTAAGTAAAAGGAATAATCACATAATACAGAGGCACAGGTGACTTTAGAAATAATTTAAATAACCATTTCAGAGCCAGCATTTCAGCACTTTAATTTGATTCCCAGAAGTTGTTTCCTAAAGGTTTCCTCTGTCAGTCGCTGTCAGGTCTGATCAATTTATAAGGAGCTTTTCTTCAGCAAGTACAAAAGAGACTTCTGTAATTGAAATGTATTCTCTTTCACTGTGCCCACATTTTATAAATATTTTAGATTTCCAGATAATCTAGGATCATTCTGTTAGCAGAGATTATCATTATGTGTATTGTAATTGGATTTGTGATACTACACTGTAATTTTCTACAGAACAATTGGAAAAATATTAATAATTATACTGTACAAAGCAGATGGTTAGTTCATACTAACTATATCCTTCATTAAGAACTGCCTGGATTGTAACATTGCGAAGGACATCTGTAGGAATCCAGAGCATTCAGCAGCTTCTAAGAGATACTATACATGGATGGTCTGAAATAAAGTAATTGGTTTCTGAAGTCACTTAACAGGCTTTTTATTTCTGCCTGAGAATAAAATTGACACTGTTGCTCCCACACTGATCACACTGAACAGTCACCAGGATTTCTTACAGCCCATCATTTTTCTGTAGAAAGGTTTTCATTCAATACCGTTCAAGCTCAAGTTTGTTAAAAATGTAATTATGAGCAAGTTCACTGCTTTAGTTGCCATTACAGTATTGCTTCAAACTATAGGTTTGGGGAGGTTTAGAAACCTTTACTAGAAAATCTGCATAGCAGTACAGAATCACAGAATCAACTAGGTTGGAAAAGACCTTTAAGATCATCAATCCCAACCTTTACCCCAGGACTGCCACGTCCACCACTAAACCATGATGCATCTAACCAATGTCAAGTCTCAGATGCAATAGGAATGGCCTAGAGAACTCGTGTGCTTATTAGTTTCTCTAGAATCTTACAGACATACCAGTAAGACAATACTTCTGTATTAATACTGATCCCGCCTGTCATTTCAAGGAGAAATAGCAGGACTAAAAATAAGAGCAGCGTTAATAAACTGTTTTGTACTGATTGAAAACGGTATCTGATTTCTATATATGACACTGGTTTTCATCTGGTGATTGTGCTGCAATCCAGAAAGGAGAAAAATAATTTATTTATTATAAGGGGTTTATTTTTAATCATTATTTTATTAAGTATTTGCAGATATATTCATTTCCATTTTCTATTAATCTTTAGATGAGCATTCACTGGCACAGTTTGTTTTGTGGGATGCAAAGGAGAACTAAATAAGAAGCAACAACCTTTTCCTCTCCCAAAGATATTCCATTGTAGCCCTTTGCAATGGATTGGGAAAATCAAAAGCCATAGAAATTTATGTGGTTTTATATAGAAAGTAAACTCTGGTTGGCTTTGTATTCTTTAGTAAATAAAATACAGAGTTTTGACATTGTTTCTATCTAGAAAAAGAGGTTTGGAATTTCTGTTTTCTAATCAGTTGGAATGCTACAAAGCTGCTGGGACTGTAGGGTTTGAATATTAACAGCATGGTACTTCACACTATACGTTTCTAATTTTATTTTTTTTCCCCTAATTTTTAATTTTACTCTTTATTAACCTGTATAGTGAAGCAGTCAGTTCTAAGTATTGTTTCCATCTTCCTATGTAATCATTCAAATAGTCTCAAAAAGGCATTATTAACAAATTTTTAAAATAGTTTTTTCAATGAATAGCACTTAATATGCAAGTTTAACTCACTGCAGCCGTTTTACCTTTACAGTATGTACCATACAGTATGTACCATACTGTATTTTTCCCATTAAAAAACTTAAATAGATGCTGTATTTAAGAGTTGACATGATATCATTTGGATTGTACTAGCAAGGGAAAGTGAGCAAGCAAAGAATTTTAAATAGGCAGCTGTTCAGGCAGGTACTGCTTGATGTTTCTGTGAAAGAAAGGGCTTTCAGAGCAGCTCTCACTTGTGCTTTGTCCTGCGACCTTACGGCAAAACTGGTTGGTAGCCCCATGCCCTTGCTATGCCTCTTCTGCTTTTTGTGTTGGTGGTTTGTAATCTCCTTCCCCTTTATCTCTCCATGAGTTCTAAACTCGAGGATAGAAAAGTGTTTTGCCCTTTCTATTCCTTGACCTTTCTTCCCAGACCTTTTCTGCAGAGCTTGTAGTGGTAATATTTTATTTTTAGTGGATTAGCTCTGGGAACTAGAGGAGTGTACCACCATGCCAGTGTCCTGGTTTGTGCTCCCCCACCATTGTCTCCCCACTCTGTTTTCATTTTGCAGGACTTAAGCACACACAGAAATGTCTAATGGAGCAGCTGTGCTGGCAGGTGTCATTCTGGAGGTGTGAAGGATGAAATTAATTTGACATACATGAGAAAGGGAGATTATTTAAGCACTTGATCACAGAATCATACAATGGTTTGGGTTGGAAAGGACCTTCAAAGGTTATCTAGGCCCAGGTGTAGGGCCCTGCACTTGTCCCTGTGGAACCTCATGAGGTTCACATGGGCCCACTTCTCGAGACTGTCCCACTGGATAGCTTCCCATCCCTCGGGTTTGTCAACTGCACCACTCATCTTCGTGTTATCTGCAAACTCTTGTCTTCAGAACTGTATCTTTTACCTGTAACCAGAGGTTTCCTGTGGTGCAAGAATATAAATAACACAGATTTTAAAATATATTATTCCCTAAGAAAAAATAAATAAGATAGGTTTTCTTGCCAAAGTTTTAATTGTAGCATTTGTAAGTTTAAAAATAATACTAAGGATTTTTTTATGTGAAAATGAAGTAAAACCTTTGGAAAGGAAGTCGGTGGCTAAGGTACTTGGAATGCAGTGGATGTTAGAAAACACTTGTTTCTTGGCTCGTGTTCCTCTACAAGTATTTTGTGGTAATTCTGCAGGTTGCATGGGGAATCTGGGGGTGAGGCAGCCACAAGAGGAGAATCACCCTGCTCACTGGCAGGTTTTCATTTCTGCATTGGCTAGGTATTGCCAGAGGACAGCTGGGGCAGGGTGTGCTTGGTGTGATACACTTGCATTTTAGGTACACTGGTGAAGCTGCAGTGCCCCTTCTCATGATCGCTGCCAGCACTGCAGGCTCAGGGAAGAGGCCATTCAGTGCCCACAGTGGTAGAGGCTCAGGCTTGTTGATCAGCCCTGCTCCTCTGCAATAGTTCACCCCCAAGCTCCTCCAGCTGAGAGTCTGCTGCCCCCTTGTTCATGGTTTTACACCTGGATGGTTAGGAGGGGCCTCACTGATCCCATCACCCCCCACCAATCTCTTGGACTTTCTCCGAATCTAAACCAAATAAACAGTTGTTAGCCAGCTTGCTACTGCCTTCTAGTCTCCTGGCCCGGAGGCGTTGCAAGGATGTGAAGTCGGCAGCAGTTCCTCTGTGCTCCTCTCGTATGTGTACCTACACTAGTAGAGTGCACAGATGTTGTTCAGACCTCATTTTATCTGAGTGCTGCTTCAGCTAGGTTTTAGCTCATGACATTTGGCATGCCTCATTTTTCTGTTTGTTAGATGGAGATAATGGCTGTTTCTATTAGAGAATGTTTCTTTTAAAAAATACCGTTTTCAATGCATTTTGACCTATGCAGCACGGAGGCTGTCTCCCAGCAGTGTGCAAGGAGTGGGTGTGCATAGTGCAATAGGGCTCCTCATGTAGGATCTCGGCATAACCACACACTGCTATGAATAGTCAGAAATTCTACAACTGGCGGTGGTCATTTAAGAGCTGTGTCTGGTTTCGACAGGAGGCATGAGAATACTGCTGACGTCCCTTTTAGAAAGCAAACTGTTCTTATTTAACATTTTAGTCGTGATGAGTTTTACATACTTTATGAAACAGAACTGTGTTTAACATGGTGACATCTCTAAAATACATTAGGTCTGAAACGACTGTTTAAACTTTAATTTTCTAAGATGCTATCTGGTGTCTTGTAAATGAGGATTCCGTAAATCAAAGATGCTTTATTATACTAGTTTTGTAGGAACGATTCCAGTACCTTTGATTTGTGCTAGAATTTCAGTTATTAATAATTCTATTAAATGACCAGTGCTAGCACTGTATTACTTGCTGATACTGATACCTTTGGGGAATGTTAAGTAAGCAGCAGCTGTCCTGTACTTCAGAAAATATAAGTTTCTTACAGTTGCCTGTTTTTCAATTACATTTTCCCCAATGGAAATTTGAAGCTTTTGTATTAAAAAAAAAATAATTAAAAAATCAAAAGCTTCTTCAAAGAAGTTGAGTTCTGTATTGAGGGGGAAACATGTCTGGGCTTGTCCAATATATAAGTTATATATATAAAATATATAAAAATAAATAAAAACCCCAAATATGTTACTAATATGGTGATAGGGACAAACCCTGGTCAGTCCTTTAATGCAGTAGACCAATGGAGAAGACATTATCAAAAGTTACTTACCTGTTGAAATATTCGTGTTTTACATACAGTATGGTAAAAAGATAGGAAATAGAGCTAATGCGAAGGCAATGGGTTTGTTCTGTTTATATTTATTTATATATTTTTTTTAATATTATCACTTCTGGTGGCTTTTGTCTTTTGTTTTTTTTTTTTTTTAAAGAGACCAACTGTATGCCCTGCTGCAGTGCTCTTGTGAAGAGACTTCACATTCAGGGATCCTTGCTAGCTGTTATGAGCTATGACTGCTTTTTACTTCCTCTGAAAGAGATTTTTTTTTGCAGTAAAATACCCTCTCCCATCAGTTCCTTGAGTTCTGACGTGTGGGGTTTTTTTTGTTTTTGTTTCCCAGCAGCTAAAGCGGCAGTAAGTTTGATTTGGCAAGTCATTTGGAAAAGGAGGAGTGGAGAAGTGCCCTGTAACCACTGAACAGTAAGTGCCTGTTTTACCTGCTATTTTAGCAGCAGAAGTAAGTAGGATATGCAGATGGATAGGTATGAAACTTTTATAATACAGAGAAGCATATAAAAATGTACACACATGGAAGTCTAACTATTCTGAAACTGAAATACTTTTAAAAAAAGACGAGATCTGCTTGGATATAGTTATGGATCAGGTCATGAGCAATGTTGAGGTATTCAGAGTAAATTATTGAAAGCCAAAACTGAGAAGTACATTAAGTGACATTCTGTTAAATTGATTCAGATACTAAGTAGTTTTAAATATTCAGTATCAAAAGTCTCTAAAATTAGAGGGCACAGTTTGGATGTGTGCACACAACTCTGCCCTTGGAAACTAGGAACTAATTGAATAAAGACATGCCTGTCAGCTGTATTTTCACGCTACTAAAAATGTCACTCTGTTTTATACTATAAATGACTGTCAGCTTTATTTGGAGTATGCTTGTCTGTTAATTCAAACGCTTTTTTGAATCATGTCAGATGAAGTTTTCTTTTTCAAAGGGCAGGTGTTAACTGCTTTCTATTCCTCTCCAGGATAAAATATCTCTGCAGCAGAAAGCAATATATAATAATGAATTTTACAGCATAGATTTGGATGTGAGAAGCTAAACTGGAACACTAATGTACAAAGCTTTGTCTTAGAAATGTTTAAACATATTTGCAAGTGTATGAAGCACTTTAGCTGTTGTTTAAAGACAGTCACACAAGATAAAATATATAAGCTCTGCACCTAATATGTGATATCTTTAAAACCTTCATTACTTCAGCAGGTCATTTTAAAAATTAAATTTTTGCTTTTTTAGAATTGAAAATATGAAAGCAGCTAAGGCAGAAATTAATACTAGACAGTAGTTTTATTATCTTAGAAATTATGAACATGGCTTTAATAGATTGCAGTACCTTTTGTTTATATACAAGTGCAGGGAAGAAGAATGCTGTAAGATCTCCCTCACTCTGGGACAATTTGCTCTCTGCAGCTTTCCGAATAAACAGAATCTTGATCCTTTTAGATAAAAAGCCAGGAGGCCTGGGAAGCAAAGGAACAGTGTTGTGTTTTAGTGGAGTAGGACTAGCTGGAAGGAACATGCATTACTTGTTTGTGTGGATGTAACTGGGATGCAGATTGGACCCAAACCAATCTGCTTGATTGTTGTTAATAGATGCACAGCTCCCAGCTTTGTTCTTCTCTTCTTTGTGGTACGATGTCTGATGCTCATTCATTCTCTTGAGAAGCCAGTTGCAGCACAATAATCAAAGAAAGACTGACTCAGCCAAAAAGCTGAAGAGTTTTCTGTCCATTAAGTGGGCTACATTGAAGTGAGATGGCAGGAAATGACAAGAAAACCAGAGGAAGTGGACTGTGTATTTTGGTAGCTCTGGAGTGTTGAAGGAAATCATCTGACTTGCCTAGCCACAACCTTCCTCTATCAATGAAATTTAGATTTAATACCTCTGTCTCCGAGGGACTGCACACCTCCTCCTGCTATCTTTGTGGGCTTTGGGTAGAAGCTAACTTCAGTTGCTGAATAATGAACACTGGTTTGCTAGAAAGGGAGGAAGGAAGGAAGGAAGGAACTGGGAAAGTGAAAGAACTGATATATTGCACAAACTATAAGGGTTGTAGGTTGATAATGGAAGATTAGTGGGGCTTTTAAATAAATATTACATATTTTAGGAATGACTGTAATAATACAGGCCATCTCCTATACTTGGTAGATGTATGCGTTGAGAAGTTATCTGAAAACCAGTTACCATGGGGATATAGTTACATTACTGTATTAGAAATCAATGCCAAGGCTGTGTGGTGGACAGCAGTCATTGAATTATAAGAATGCTGGAAGTAAAAAGAAAAGCTTTCAATACAATATTGAAAAGAATGATAAAGATCAGACTTCTAAACTTCACCAGATTTTTGGTGTCAGTAAAATAGCTGATGACCTTATTATCAGAAATAATTACTGATCTTAGGTTACTGGTCCAGCATGATCAGAAGAGTTGCTACTTAATGATTTTTCTAGACATTTGGCACTGATTACTCTCTTGTTAAAGATTTTAATGGAGGATGTGGGAGAAAATACCTATGTTGTGCATCTTCAGGATGTCTTCTGTATTTCCAGGAAGACTCCTTTTTGCAGGACAGAACCACAACCCGTTTAAGTGACCTGGTGTCAGGGATAAAGATAACTTTGATATTATCTGTCCATGGCCCTTTCTGTGCATATGAGAAGGTTCATGTTTTCTGAGAGTGTTAAATCTGTGATGAACACTTGTTCTGATGGTCTGTAATTGTGCAGAGTGGGAGTATATTGACACCACTAGTACATAACTGTCACTGCATTTATTTAAGAAATACTGATAAGTGAAGATGAGCTGTTATTATTGTGTGCTGGTGTTATCCTGGTGCTTGATGTTATTCGGTATGTACATTTTTGATGCATTGGATTTTAAGATTGTGTGTTGAAATAGATAGAAGTACAACTGTCTTATAAATTGCTTTCAGTTATTTCTTTTGGTGCATATCAAAGGATTGATGCCTTGTGGGCTGTGTCTTACTATTAGTGTGTGTAGTCAGCTCCCCTGGAGTCCCATTTCCTTGCTCTCTGGTGAAAATGCAGTAACAAATGAATAAGAAAGAAGTGTGGTCTCTGATGCGTTACTTTCATTATGCTATTACCAAAGCATTTGTAGTAGAGGAGATAGAGCTCCATCTGTCTATGACTTACTCTAAATTATTGAATCTGATGTTGGTTCTGAAAAAGTGATTTTTTGTCTTTGCTATCAGTGGAAGCTAGAGATCCTGTAGGAAGTGGATTTTAGAAATGCAGAAATAGTAAGAATTACCTGTATTTAGAATGATTTCGTTTGGAATAAGATAGTGTACATATATAACCTAATTACATAAAACCAATATGGTTTTGATTAGTTACAGTCCACCTAATAAAAATAGTGAAGGTTAAAGGATGAAAGGGGTAAAAAAAAAAAAAAAAAGAAAAGAAATTCCAACAAGATTTTTCTCTTTAATTAGATATTTTTTTGGGGCAAAATTTACCTATTGGCAGAAATGGATTAGTTTTCTCTCATGTGTAAGGCAAAACACCTAAAGGACATGTCAGAAACGAATAGGATGTATGCTAGAAGAAATGCTAGAAGAAAGTATGGCTAGTCAGTGTTATGGACCTAATATTTTTGAGATGGATCAGTGCTTTGCGTCTGTTTTTATCTATCAGCTAAAGTAAATTAGCTGCTGCTTTTGGTAAGATATAGAGATGGCATATATGAATGGTCTACTATCCAAGGTATCTTAAGTTATAGAGTATATATAGTATGTATTTATCTTTTAACGATCAAGTTTTAAATAGGAGGATTACATAGCCAATGTCATTGCTCATGCATTAAAACTCTTATATCCTCATTGCAGGCCAGATTTCTCATACATTTGTTCAAATACATGCTGAGATAACTAGAGTTGAACTCTGTCACTTGTAATGCATTCGTCTGTTCTTGACCTTTTTTGAAGAGGTAAATGTCTCTGACTGGCAAGGTCTCTGGTATACTGAGCTCTAGGAAAGTTAGCTCACTCGTGTACCAGTGCACAGGCAGCATCTGAGCACAGTGCAGGCAGCCATTTGTATTTTTACCCAGGTGTCTGGTCATGTTGTGCAGCCCAGGCCGAGTCCTTTGCTGCCAGAGCTGGAAAGCTGCTGTTTACAAGAAATAACTGTTGTGATATTTATTCCCTACTCACAGGAAGAACTATAAATGTAAACATCAATGAAGCAGCCCTGTTAGAAACATTTAGGGCTCCTTTTTACATTTTCCTCCCTCCCCCCTTTTGTTTTTTCATTTTTTATTATATAAAATTACTTAATTCAGCTGTTGCTTGAACGCTTTTAAAGTATAAATTCAGATTTTGAAAGACAAGAACTAAAAAATAGCTGACACACTTTTTATTAGTTTAAAGCTTGGATTCCAAACTGACCAGTGCAATTAATTATTAAAACACTTGTAGAAGGTAACACTGCAGTCTAATGAAAAATTTTGCTTTAAATTCTTTCTGCAATGTTTTCCAAGAGTAATGTTCATAGTGTAATCTAACATTGAACTCTTTTTTATTATTTCCTCTGTATTGATTTAATTAACTGAGGTGAAGAATATTTGTTTTCATAAGATGTTGTAGAGGGTATTAGGTAAATTGCTACAAAAGCTAATGCAGTGTTATAAAACTTAGAACTTCCTCTTTTATAAACTTCATGCCTTATATTGGGAGGCTCTCTAGAGTGGAAAAATAAATATTTAACTCTTTGGAAAAGTGGAACAGATGAGTGTCATTTTTTTTAATTTCTGTTATTTAGGGAAAATACTGTGAAATATTATTACTCTAGTAGGTTATTCTTGATTCAGAACTTTGTTAATTCTACAAGAATCTTGTTTATTTTCATTACCTTTGGATTAAGCACTGAATGTGACATTCTTTACTAGATACTTAAGTATGTGTGTGTATAAGTATCTTTTTTATGTGTCTGTTTACCTTTTCATGCGTAAAAAACCTGCATTATTGCAGCAATCATGTAAGAGTCCTTCATGTTCATGCAGTGGGCAGGGCAAGTGTTAAATACAATGTTGCTTAAATCTGGCATAAGTATCAGTCTCACTCCAGCAATGTCAGCACCTCACAATTCAGAGTTTTGGAGATAAAATATTAAAATTTTAAAATTACAGCAAGCTGCGTGGTGATGTGTAGGAGGTGACTTCATAATCATGAAATCATGATGCCCCTTCAGAAAACAAACAGACAAACAAAATGCTTCTCTGCTGTTTCTTCAGTTGAGGGTGGGATTTGGGATTGACCTTAGTTGCTATACCAGCTGTTACTTCATCAGTCATTACCTGGGGATTAAAGATTCTTGTGACAGACCTGGTCCAGTAGCCCCTCAGCCTCCTGTTTGCTAAATTGATTTAGCCTTCTGTGCAAATGATTTCTCTATCAAGAAGGAATAGGCCTGAAGCTGCATCACAGGGTCATGAACTTCCATTAGCTTTTTAAGCTTTTCTAATCGCTGCGGGTAATTTATTTTCTTGATACTGCTCTGTTGTGAAGCTTGTGGCAGTTTGTTTTGATAACTGCATACTTCTTTTAATTCTCAAAGGGTGATGAAGGTCTGCTCAATCCCTTTCTAGTAATAATAGATCTATGCTAGAATATGTGGAAATTCATGTGTTCTTATCAAAAAAATACTAATTTACTTTCTTCAAAAGTAGCAGATAGCCAGTGAGGAAACATAAACCACTGAAATGCAAGAGAACAGCCACCACTGGAAAGCTTGAATATCATTTTGATTGGTTGTTTAGAGATGAAATTATATGTAGTTTTCTTTCGTATCTTTTTTTATAGTTCGTCTTGATTGTTTTCGTAACATATAGTCCAGGCCTCATTGCAAAAAAAAAATAGATCTGGAAGCTGTTACAGTTTTAAATTTATTTTTCAGTGTTCTATTGATCATTAAATTATGTTCTCTCTACTAACTTACTACAGTTCATCCACAAATAGTTCACATGTTGCATTTAGGTACCTCAGTCTACCGCTTTTCATTACTTGCTCAAATAGAGTAGTCTGGGAACAGTTTAGTTGTAAACACTGTCAAATAAGGCTCAATATTGAGACTAAGATATGAGGTTTTGCTCAGAAACTGATCTTTCCTGTGCAATGCTTTCCCTCTTAAAGTGAGAGTGTATTTTTTCTGGCTGTTCAATCCTGACTGTGGTGCTCTTTTCAATGATGCTGGACAAGTGCAAACCCCTCATCCTGCTCATTTATGAAAAAAAACAAGGCTCCAGGACACATTTAAGTTACAGTTTGAGGTGCCCTCTGGCTTCTCAAAGACCTTCAACCCACACTGGAAAGCCTAGTATCACATACCATGCCACTTATTTATCTACAGTATGAAAACAGTCTTACAGTGTTTCAGTTGCCGTTAGACTATTATTAATGTATTAATGGAAGACAAGCACATTTTGAAACTGAGCGCTGCTTTCTTAAATTTTCCCAGTGAGGTAATTATAGGATGTTATTTATTTACAGAAGCTGTTCTTCCAGTTCCTTCATTAGAGCACAAATGACCTGATCTTTAAAAAGTTCAATTTTAAGCTTAGTTTTAATCATACAATCCCATTAATGTGAATGAGCTTTTCACTAATAGGCCTAAAGTTAAGTAAGTCTTTTTTTGTTTGCACAAATCAGAACCTAAGATGTTATCCTGCTGATTAACCTTGATTCTCCTTGCCCTTCTGTTTCTGAGGATTTGCTGATGTTATGGCTTGGACATTACATATCAGTTTATCTTTCTTGAAAGTTGTTTGGACAAGAATGGAAGCTAAAGTTTTCACAAGAGTGCAGTGAAGTTGCATATACAAAATCTGTGGCAATTCATTTGCCCTAGTGTATTTGACAAATTTTGCTATTTAAGCCTCAATACAAAGTAGTACATGAAAATTTTCAGCTGTATAAAAACTGAATTTATCTTAAGATCATTAGTAATGTTTCAGGATGTGTTTAAAACTTCAGTTCAAATTAAAAATCATATACAGGACAACATCCCTTCTTAAGAAAAGAAGCTTAAGAACAATAAAGAACAGTCTCAAATAAAACCATGGAAATATGTCTTCCTGTTCTAGAAAGATGAGTGAGAATGTGAGAATGAAGATGACTTTGTGTTAGTATTAGCACATGATTAATTTATAAAAATAATATATATATACTCATATTCATAAATTAATTTAATGGAATACTGTGTGTTCAAAGATAGTAATACATGCATCAGGATTGAAAGAGTTGGATCTTCTCTTTTGTTTTGGTGCCTTTTTGTGACAAACTACTGTTTTGCATTCCTGAGAAAAAAAGTGATGATTGTTAAGTGTAGCTGTTGGAAAAAACGAGTATCATATAGTCTCAACAACAATAAAACATGTTACTATCTTCTTCATATCAGTATTGACTTCCACTGGTAGCTGGACATGGTTATTTATCAAAGTACACTGTTATTTTTATGTATTTTTTTGCCAATTTTTCATGTACCATACTATGTAACATAAACTTTCTCAGGACAGAAAAACTTGCTCTTTGTACCCATCGCCCTCCTTAAGTACAGGAAAAGAAAAAAATGAATATACGTATACAATGCAGGCAAGCTTGCAAGTAGAGTATTTTTACTTTCTGTTAAAAAAATGCAAGATTAAAGAAGTTCTCACTTATAATGAGCTCAGTTATTGAACTGAAATTTATTAATCATGACTCCTAAGAGTTTTAAATTATTGTTTAGGGGGGTTAGTTTATATATATCTGTGTATGTGCATATATATATATAAACCTTAGAGTAATGGAAATGAGAAAGTGAGTAAAAATTAATATATCAGGGAACTTTACGTTAGCAATTGTAACAGACCAGTGCACCTACTGAGAAATGGGAACTTGTAGACATTTTGTTCTCAGTGGTACACACATACATACACATCCCTGTGGATGGTGTTTATGTGTGTGTTTACACAGCCTTTGAAAATCAGACTAGTTTTAAACAGAAAAAGTATTTCTTTGATCTTCTTGTAGCTAGCTATAGGTTCTAGTGTTTAATCAGAAAAAATGAACTTCAGAACTATAGAAATATTAGTGGCAAAGAAGTAAATTAGCTGCCTTTTCTTTTGTCTTTTGTCACTGTTTTCCTGTTGGTTTCTGTGGATTTGCAGAATTATTTTACTTGTAGATTATTTGGTCCTGGATTATGTTTGGGTGTAAATTTCTGAAAAATATGAGATGGATTTACTAAATGAATAAAGAAGTAGTGATCGCAGGCAGGAATACTTCAGAGTATCTAAGCAGGTTTGCTGTTGTAATAACAGAAAGAATAACTATGAATATATATATAATACACTGAAAGACTGCAGTGCACTTTTAATGTAGCCACGCGTAACTATTTTAATACACTCTCCTAAGAAACCATATAAAATACCTCAATCATTTCCATGACTTTTCAAAACTCACTTTGAGACCTTTTTCATTTAACTCTAAAAACAGGGGTTTACCTGAATTTAGTAAATCATTTCTTTCTGAATTTGCAATACAGCAAGCTAGAGAACTTGTGAAAATGTTTTATTGGGATATTTTGGAAATGTTCAGTATTGGTAGGGACTGCACTGATGGAAAACACAGAAGTTTTTTTTTATATAGTAGAAATCATTGTATTTTCATGTTAATGTCCCATGATAGGAAACTTAGTTATCTGGATTTGAGGAATCCTCCAACAGTAGAAAGATCTTCAAAAGTAAGATAATCAGAAAAAATCCATTCCCCTGGTCTAACTTGCCCCTAGGATGAAACAAATATGTGCTTGATGCTTGTGTTCGTTTATACTACAAAGTGACAATGAAAATACTTGCTGCTACAAAAAAAAAAAAAAAAAAGGCAAAAAACCCCCTATGATTTCTTTCTAAAGCAAAGGAACACTTAAAACCTGACATCCAGAATTGCATTTATTCAGTCTGTTCAGGCAGCGTTTTGTGAGACATTTGGTATTTTTCTAATTATTAGAGATTTCTTTCTTGCCAAGTTAACAGAAATAGGTGTCTCAGATATTTCTGTATTTACAACAGCATTTATCTGTAGAAAATTCCAACACCAAATTTCACTAATTTTCCTTTTGATTTGTTTGTTACTTATAGGCAAACACTTCTTTTTTGCATACCCACAAACACATAGATGTTTATCTATATCTATCTCCTTCATTCATCCGTTTGGGCAAAGCTGCCTTTGCAAGTTATGTGGCTGTTCTTTATATCAGCTCTGAGTTGTGAATACTTTGCAAAATGAGTTGCTAAGTTATATTGCTTGCATTTAACAGATAACATGTTACTATAGGCATCTATGAGATAGCTGTGACATTCCATTTGAAGAATTCTGAATAACCCAGTCTAAAACAGAACCAAATATGTTTATGGATGGAAGTGATAAATTGAGAAGCCTGGTGTTTAACACTGGCTGAGCTGGAAAAGTAAGAAAAGAAGAGAGGAAGATAAGATTAAAAAAAAAAATTATGCTCAGTATGTACTTTTCAAAAGAGAAAGCTAAACATAATGAAAGAATGAGTGCAGCTAAAGACAAATCTAGTTGGTACTGTTTAGAAGAAAAGCATTTTTAGGGAAATGGTAAGAAAACAACATACCAGCAGCAATGCTGTGTGTTTGACAGTGATTGTAGTATGTTTGGCAGAATTAATGTCCTGAAGAAATTGAAGACTTAAGTATCTCAGTTAATGTGTGGTGTGAAAAGGTATGTTTTTAAATACAGACTTCAAATTTAGACTCAACATATATGGATGTCTCCTTTTCTCTTTACTAATAATATTTATTTCTGTAATGGCATAAGAGAAATCCTGAAGCTGCCAATGACTGTTGAGCAGAGCTGTTATTCACCTTTTTGACATATAAAATTGTTCCTGTTCTTCAGTGTTGGATTCTTGGGTGATAGTTTTACTTCTGAAAAAGATTTCTATTATTGGGGATTTTATGACTTCCCTGATTTTTTTTGTATAAACTGAAGTGTATACATCCAAGGAACAACCTGATTCGGCAGTTGCAGGAGTTGATTCAATTTGTACACCCGTAAAACAATGAGTAGGAATTAGCTGAACTGGTACCACTTAATTATAGGCTTTATGAAATAGATTTGTAATAAAAAATTAATCTAGCTCTGCAGGAGCTGTAACAGAGTTTATGAAGGTCTAAAATGAAGAGAGAGACCCTGATGTGTGCTGTAAGAGACCTGAGAGGGAAAAGCTGGTAGGTGATACCCTCCAGGCATTCCTCCATTATTTCAAGGAGTAGAGCTGCCAGGCTCCTTCAGCAGCTCCAGGGAAGTCATGTCCTGTCCCTCTGACTGCAGAAGCAAGTCAGATACTAATACAGTGCAAAAAACTGTTCCAAAAGGCAGTGGTCAGGCTCTGGGCTGCTTTACAGAGATCTCCAAATAATATTGACCAAAAGATTTTATGCCTTTTCTATG
>JANHGB010009495.1:0-12186 GCA_026283785.1 Coracopsis vasa | reverse complement strand
CCTGTGGAGATATTAAGATTTCATAGAATCACAGAATGGTTTGGGTTGGGAGGAACCTTAAAGCTCATCCAGTTCCAACCCCCTGCCATGGGCAGCAACACCTTCCACTAGACTAGGTTGCACAAAGCCCCATCCAACCTGGCCTTGAACTGCCAGGAATGGGGCAGCCACAGCTTCTCTGGGCAACCTGTGCCAGGGTCTCACCACCCTCACAGGGAACAACTTCTGCCTAAGATCTCATCTCAATCTCCCCTCTGTCAGGTTAAAGCCACTGTCCTGTCCCTACAGGCACTTGTCAAAAGCCCCTCTCCAGCTTGCTTGTCAGCCGCTTTAGGCACTGGAAGCTGCTCTAAGGTCTCCGTGGAGCCTTCTCTTCTCCAGGCTGAACAAGCCCAGCTCTCTCGGCCTGTCTCCATAGCAGAGGTGCTCCAGCCCTTGGAGCATCTTTATGGCCTCCTCTGGACTCCTTTTAACAGCTCCACATCCTTTGTATGTTCAGGGCACCAGAGCTGGACACTGGACTGCAGGGGAGGGGTCTCACCAGAGCGGAGCAGAGGGGGAGAATCGCCTCCCTCGACCTGCTGGTGATGCAGCCCAGGACACGGTTGGTTTCTGGGCTCAAGTGCACATTGCTGGGTCATGATGAGCTTCTCATTGATCAACATTGCCAAGTCCTTCTCCTCAGGGCTGCTCTCAATCCATTCTCCACCCAGCCTGTATTTGTGCTTGTTGCATTTGTAGCAAAAGATGTGGTTGTGTGGAGGTCAAAGCACGAGGGTTAAACTTACTCATTGGGAACTGCAGTTGCTTTGCATGGCTAAATTTTGGATCCAGGTTTGTTGTCCTCAGTTTGAGCAAAGATGAAGCTTGCATTTCAGTCCATGCTAGTTCCTGCCTTACTTAACCCAATTACTTCTGCTGAAGTGTTTCCGTCATGTCACATTTCCCAAGTTGTGGTTCCCTTCCATGCAAGGGAAATTTCTTTGGAAAAGTCTACCTTGTACAAAGTGTGTGGTGTAAATTGAGAGAAGACACAGAGCTCCTTGTGTTGTATGAAATGGAGGCACTTTAATTGAAGACAGCAACGCTTTGCATTAATGGCATGCAGCTGCTTGTCATTGCACATCTTTGTGGCACATTGAAGCAGCTGGATGCCAAACATCATAAAAGACGCAGGTCTTCAAGAGAATGGGGGGAATGGAGGCTGTCAACTCTTGAGTGTTTATTCAGATGTGCACACTGTCTGTAGTGCTCTTGTTCCCTCATGATGGCCCCGCCTGTGATTCTGGGATGAATCAGAACAGGTCACTGTGGGACAGGATTTAAAAGAACCCAGGTCTGAGTGACTGAAACTCTCAGGGGCTCCAGTTGTGCCTATCTGCCTTGGAGTGATCCCCACAAGCCACGCAGAGCACAACTTGCTGCCACTCTGAACAGCAGATCTGCCGAGGAATGGGCTACTGTGCATGAATCCTGAACAAATGGTTCATTTGCATGGTTAGTTCATGTGTTTGCAAAGTCTGTTTCATGCTATAAAGCGCTAAGCTTCATCTCTGATGAGCAGGTGTTTGGCAAGGAAAGAGACATCACACCATCAGCTGGGATGAGGAGGAATCTGCTGCCGGAGTGTTGATTCAGAAGTTGTGGCTGGTGTTCAGGAAACTTACTTGAATACTTTTCTGAAGTTCTTTGCTCACAAACGAAACAAGAGAACCTGCTGAGCTCAGAGTCTTGTGCTTATAAATGGTGCTGGGGAGCAGGATCTGTTTCTAGGAAGAGGTTGGTGATATGGTTAACTGGGCAAGTGTGAGGAAGGGTTGAGTCCTCTCAGCTTCGTGTCATTGCTGCCCTGCAAATTAACCAGTGTTTCCTTGGCTCCTCATTATTACAGAGTTATTGTTTAGCCTTTTGCTCTTCGCAAAGTCTACTTTAGTACTGAGCTCTTGAGCATGACTCAAAATAAAGCCACAAGTAAAAATTTGCCTCAAAGTAAAGCTGTAACTTCAGACCTCATATGCTGCTATGAAGGGGCTGTTGGGCTTTGCAGTGATTTAAGCTTATCCTGGAAGACCTGCTTGTGTACAGCATGCTTCTGAGTTAGCAAATGGCTTAGGCTCTTTTGCTCTCAATCAACACTGTCCTGTTTTCCCCAACTTTATTCTGCCTCCACATCTGTATTGCTTGAGTGGTGGCTCTGGCTCCAGGTCTGCTGGGGCTGTAGGTCCATGTAATGTCGCTTGCTGTGCAGGCTGTTTCTCTTTAGCATTCCCATGTACTTGCGTGTGGGTTTTTGTTTGGATTGGCGAACGTGAATGATCATTTTTTAAACCCTCCCGCAGATTTGAAAGCTTTCATCTTGAAAAAAATAAAGTCTGTCTGCCCTTTCATCCTGGAAAGAGTACAGGGAGGTTTTAACATTAGGGAGATACTGGACAAAAGATGCTATTGGGAGGCGAAGGTGCAAAGTGGGATTTCCTGAACGCAGCCTTGCTCTGACTCTGCCTTCACAGAACACAGTGGCAAAACCAGCAATTATTTATGTGGAAGCTGGAATGGTCTCAGAAGGTCCCACTCATGCTTTATTCTTTACAGTGCATTTTCCAGCAAGATTCCGGAGCTGCGGGAGCTGCGTACAGCAGCAGCCCAGGAGATGGGGTTGTTGGCTGGTTGTGCGGTCCTTTTGTAGGGATAAGTAGGTCAGTGTTACCAAGTGGTACTCGTGACACTTCACCCTGAAAGCAAAGCAGAGCTGCTGGACTGTTTTCTGGCCACTTGCTTCATTCAGTGTTACGTGTTTTGCCTTCAAACTGGCACATGATGATTTAAATCTGTGCAACACGTTGCTGTGGCACTGCCTTTCTTCCAGGGGTCTGAGCTGTTAATCCTGTACATGCCAATTAACTAATTGGATCACGATGCTGTCAGTGAGTATGGATATGCAGCAAGAGGTGGGAGAAGATGCAAAAGAGGGGTTCCCATTTCTGCTGCAACCTTTCCTTGCACATTATATCCCTACCCATGGCAGGGGGTTGGAACTAGATGATATTTAAGCTCCTTCCAACTCAAACCATCCTGTGATTCTCTTATTACCCCTCAGTGCTTTTCTGGTGTTGGAGCTATTTTGAGCAGTTAAAGTATCTTCTCTCAACAAATTGCAGTTGATGTAGTGCAAGAATTTTGACCTGGAGGGTATACCATTAATAAGTGTTAGCCCTCTTTTTGAGGACCTCAGAGCATTTTACAAAGAACCACCCCTGCTCTGCCCCCTGCAAAGGGGCAAAAGATCCCGGGTACTAGAATACATTTACTTCCAAACCAACCTCAAACTTCAGAGCTACATGAATAAAGTGTCAGAAATAAGCGTCTTTTTCCTTCCTTTCTTTTATTCTTTTATTGTGTTTAACTGTAGGGGTTCTGCCCCCATATTTATTTACTTCTTTATTTTTAAAAAGCTTGATGTTTGAATCAGATTGAAGTCATGGGGCCAGTAGGGCTTCACTAAGAGTTCTTGCATGTTCCTGCCATGTCTCACTCCCAAGCTCAGGTTTTATTTCAGAGCCAGAGCTATGAAATAATTTAAGCCAGACCAGCAAAAGGTGCTGAATTTTTCCTGTCTCCCAAGATCATTTTTTGAGACTATCAAGACATATGTCCTCAAAGAAGCTCCCTGGTGCTGTGGGTTTGTAGGCACGGCTCGGCATGGTTTTCTCTTTTATCTCTATGAAAGTGGGGTGGTTGGAGGGTGCAGATCAATCAATTTTATGTAGTTAAATCTTTTGGTCATGTTAGAGACAGATTTGTAAGATGCTTTACATCCTGCTGAACAGGAAGTTGCTCTTGATTGTATTTCTAGTCTCAGTTGCTATTTGTAACCTATGTGATCCCTTGGGAATTGCTGAGGAATGCTGCAAGCAAGGGAACCAGAGCAGATGAAGAATGAATTCCCTGAGGTTGTGTGGAAGGTCTGAAACACAGCTGGGGAATAAAACCCCAGTCATCCGACACCCCATCCCTTGCTTTAACTACTGTACAAGAATTTCCTCCTACTGTGCCTCTAATAGAAACCGCAGGGCCAAATTAAGTGGGCAGATTGTAATCACTTGCTGCCAAGCTATCCCAGCTGTAGAATTACTGCAGCCCTCTGCTCTTTGCTACTAATTTGGAAAGTTTGCTGCCTCTTCCCCTCCAGTGCTCCACCTTGCCACATTCCAGGTTCCACAGTGTGGGAAAAGAGCTTGAATGACCATAAAGAGCCCATATGTGTCCAGGGGCAGGAAGCGCGAGTCAGCTACCCCTGATTTGTGAAGCTAAAAATAGTGAGAGCATTAATACGCATCTCTCTCTTCAGCTCAGTGGGCAGACTGGCTGCTCCAGATGCATCTCTGTCATAGGGGACATACAGTGCAGGGTGCAGGCAGCTTGTTAGCTTCATTTCTTGACAGTTTGATTTAATTTTTTATTTGTATTACAGGAGTGCCTCTAGGCTTGAGTGGAGCTTAGGCCCCTGCTAAGGCATCAGCTAGGCATGACATGAGAGCATTGCAAGAGGCTGTCCGAGCCTAAACATCTTCTAGATAAATTTAAGATTGAGCAGATAGGAAGGAAACAGAAGGCTGAAGCCATGTGACATAAACCAGTGATAAACCTAGAGTGAGTTATTTTATCTGTTAGTGACAAAATTAGTGCCCTTGATTCATCCTCAGCCAAGTGATCACCTCACTGGGAGCACTGTGGAATTGCCGGTGCTTCGTAGGCAGTTGGAAAGCCAGGTGTCACGCCTTCCTGAACCACACAGTAGCATGGGTCTGTCAAGAGTGGTTGCTTTGGGAGGAGTCTGTCTGGATGGCAAATGCACTGGATAACCATTCAGGAAGTCCCTTTGAGTCCCCTTCTCAGTGATTTCATCTCAGGGTAATGAGTGGGAGAGCACACGCTGGCATTTGGGAGACTGGAAAGTGTCTGGACACTCTTGTCTAGCATCGTGGGTAGGGTGGAGAGGGTAGGGAATGACATGATCAAAATAGCTTTGTTCCCTGCAGCATACATTATAGTAATGTTGCTATGGCCACAAATCTCCCCCAAACTGCTGCAGCTGATTCATGAATTTCCGGTTTTTATTTCATCCTAACATTGAAAATCAACTAGGCTGCCAGAAGTCTCTCCCAAGGAAATCTCTACTGCTGGAGACATCAAGAGCTGCAGCAGAAGTTGGAGTACAGGTAGTGAGTATTGCTGTACTGGAGAGATGCTGTAAAGAGAAATTCTTGTTGCTGTAATTTTAGGATGCTTTTAAGGCTGAAGTAATTAAATTATTCCTAAATATTTAGCTGCTCACTTATATCCCGTGACTCCCTGTTAATTAGTTACGCCTGTCTCCAGGAAAATTGGAGTATGGGGATACCTGAGTTGTAGGCAGTCTAGTCCTGAAAGCTTTATCCCACTCTGCTCCGCGCCCTGCAGTGCTATCTCAAGGAAGCCGTGTGGTGGGGCGAGCTTCAGTGTCCCCTGCACAGCAGCAGGCTTCCTGAAGCAAGGCTGTGAGATCCCTGGCAATGCTTCCTGCTGCTGCAACGCATAAGAAGCTTTTATTTTTCCCTTCTGCTGGTAGCTTTGCTTGCTCATGGAGGGGCATGTGCTGTACAGCGTGTCTTGGGCAGCCCAACTAAGCAGGCATCTCTCCAGCAGCCTTTGGCTCTTTGAGCCCCAAACACTGGGGGGTGAGGGACTTTTGTTTGTTTTTCTTTCTGTCTTCAGTCGAGTTCTGCATCTTGCCTGATCACTCAGCCAGCAAAACTCCTGTCTTTGTTGGGCGGAGAGGAAGGGAGCAGGGAGAAAGTTGTGTTTGGCTGCAGTGCTTCTTTCTCACCCTGTGACAGGTTTTGAGATGCCAAAGCTTTGTCCCAGCAGCTCCCACATGAATTGGACTCGTGGGGGTTCTGTCAGGGCCTTGGGAATAGGGCTGTAAACAAGACTCTTAAAATGCCACCCATTTTTCCACCACTGACTGCCTTCCTTGGCCCTAGGCACATGGTTAACTCTTCCTGGCCTTAATTTGCCCAATTATTGCCTTCCAGTATCTCAAAGTCTGGATAATTGGTACTGCTGGTTGTACACTGAGCAATGTACAACCTTGGTTTGCAGAGGGGACAGTTTCAGTGTGGTCCCTGTTAGTCTGTAGCCAAATAAACATGAAAACTCCTGTTCACTATGTTTAATATGACAACTTGGAGTGACAACTGAGTTTCTAACTCAAGGCTTAGCTGCCGGTGTAGGGTTGCTTGCCCATTCCAGCATGGATGCTAACAGGTGGTACTGATATGACCTTGTCTTGAAACTAAACTATCTGTTATTTTGATCAGTTTGTTAGTTTGACGTTCATTGAAATACATCCTTGCTACTTGTCCTCTGCTGAATCATGGGGTGGATTTTGCCATGCCTCAAAGTGATGGAGTGAAAGTTGTAGTGCATGAACCAACTTTGTTCATTTCATGAGCTCAGACTAGAAGGATTTTGCATGTCCACGGTGCATTTTACTTGAAGAACTATAAGACTTAGGGTTATTGAATGTGATCGAGCCCTCCTGCCATGGAGGAGAAAAGGTTGTGCTCTCCAAGTGTCTGGGTTAAGCACAGTTAGAGTGGCTTGCATCTTTTATATCCATTTGCTTGTTCTCCTTGGGCTGCCTCGTTGTTGTGGGCATTGTGGGTCTCCTGTGTAGTACCTTGAGTTTCCATGTGCACATCAAAGGCTTGGCGTCAGTGCCAGCATTGGGAACAGCAAGCTTGCAGCACAGCGGTTGGCTTCAGGTGCTGGGTTAATTTCTAAGAAAAGAAAAAAACAATATTAAGCCGTTTCTGTAGTTTTAAAAGCAGGAAATCCTCATTAGCTGTGGTGCAGCATTATCAGCCCGTTCCCACACTGGTGCCAATCTGAAGTCCCCTTCCCATGGCACAGCAGGCTTGGACAGAGCCATTGTGGCTCTTGTGAGCTCTATGTATGGCTAGCTAAATCAAGGCTATGCTAAATGAACAGACTTGGGCTGCTCTGGCAGCCACTGACCTGGTCAGTGCAATGGTCTTTGATCCCACATCCATGGTTGAGTTTTCATGTTCATCCCCAAAGCATTAATATTCTTGTAACTGATTTGGCTGAGAAATTTATGCCTGAGGAAGTCATAAATAACCTCTTTCCCCACCACTTAATGCCCTTAACATTAGTATGACTTTTTTGTTATCTCCCAGAATATCAATTTCAAGTGTCACAAATGTGGATTTAAGTGTAGGTCCTTCGTAGCCTCTTTGGCTACACCTTTTGAGGAGGGCAAACAGGACACGTGCCTGTATTTTGCATGAGACAGATCTGTGCCTCTGGTGCAGATGATTATCATGCAACTGAAAACAGAAGGAATGTGTTTCTTCTCATCACGGACTTGCTGCTTATTTCTTTCCTCATTTGCTGCAAGACCACTTTACTACACTTCTGCCTCCAAATCATCTGCTGCAGGGCTTGGTTTGGCTCAGTATCTTTTTCATGAAAAGCTTCCAACACTATTCCCTATCAAAACATAGATAATAAATACCATGGATTCTTGTTTTGTGTGAGTGTGGAGGCAGAGGGGGCCTGGGAGATGTTGTTTTGAAGAAGGACCATGTGAAAATCTTTCCCAGCTCCATTCATGTAATCAGTGTTTAGCATTTTTATTATGTGCTTCAGCCGGATTGCCTTTAACTCGATTGTTCTGAGATGACTTATCTGAAAGAGAAGGAGGTTCGTTAAGTTAATTGGCTCTGGAATTACTGCTTTTAATATCTGTAATTGGTATTATTGTTCTGGTCTGGTTGTGTCCTCGGGTTTTCAGCGAGCAGAAATTAATATGGAAGCCTGTACTTTCTGTTGTGGTTGCTGGCAGAGCCTCGCGTGGGGTTGCTCTTTAATGAGCCTGCTCAGTGCTGTTTTTAGCAAAGAGTGGGGTTGGTGACATGGAGGGGTGTGAGAACCCTGCTTGATGATGTCTGTTTAATCCTAGCTCCAGGGAGAGCTCCCTGCTCTGACTGAGGAGGGACTTCTCCAGCAGGACTGCTCTGGCTTAGATCCCAAAGTGCTTTCTGAAGAAAGGAAAGTGCTGTTTGCCCCTGAACCAAGGCACAAGCGACTTGAATGCAGTGCAGGGAGGGAAGTACTCGCAGGGGTTTGCCACAACGCTTGTGGCCATTGAGAGCTTTCTGTCTGCCCACTTGGACTGATGGCCCTGGGGTTAATCTTGCACTCTTTGTGTGCTTGAAAGAAGCTTTTAACAGTCCTTTTAAGAACTGTAAATACAGTGAAGATGTGACCGCTTGGAAGATGAACTGTAGATGTGCAGCTGGAAAATTAATTTTAGGAGGGAACAAGTGTGGAATAAACTGGTATTTCCACTCCTGACTGCGCTGCCTCAAATTGTTCGGAGAAGGGATAACTTCTGCCAGTGTGGTGTGTTTTGCTCCTGTTGACAGCACGATTTCTGACCAGTTATCAGGTCTTCTTACAACCAAAGCTATTCTCTTCCTACCAGCTCTCCAGTTTGGCCAAAACTGTTTTCTCCTTCATCAGGCAGAGTGAAAGCTTTCATAATGGTTACTGACAGCATCGTGAACTTGGATGAGCTGTGGCATGACTTGATCCTCTAAACTGCAAAGCACAAGCAATATTTCAGTAGCTGTAACGGGATCTCTGTGCCCAGCAGAAAGTGTACCATAGGTTAGAACTTGGTGTTGCTGGGAGGATGCTGAAAAGGAAGCGGTGGCTGCTGGATGGTATGTGAAGAAAGTAAAGGGGTTGAGGTAGGAACTAGAAGTTGGAGGACGGACAGCGCTAACAGGTAGCAGATGAGGTGCATGGGGAGAAAATGGGGATCTGTGTAAAGGGGAGGAGATGAGGATCTGCTTTCAGTTCCTCCCAAGCATTTCTTTTGAAGCACATGTATTTGTTTCTGCTCCGTTCCCTGGTAATCCCTAGGGAACTTGCTCTGGCAAAGGGCTGGAAGGTAACAAGCTGCAGAGTGCTGGGCTGCTGTTGAGTTTGATGTGTGGATGTGGCTTCTTCTCCAGGAGTCAGGCAAGACACGCGGGAGGTGTTCGAAAGAGGTGTGCGGCCACCCTCACTGGCCTGGAATAAGACCAAACCCTGCCCTGCGTGTAGGGCACGAGAGTTGTTCACTCCACTGTACCTACCATGGCATGAGTTTGCTCCTCGAAGCCTAATGTATTTGGAGAGTAGGTGCACAGCTGCCTGATGAGAGCTTCATTTCAAAGAAAAGACTGTACTGCCTGGCTGGGCCATGTGTCTGTTCAGAGCAGTGTCCTGTGTGGAGGCACTAGTGAATGCTTAGTGATTCCTCTTCTATTCCGTCCTACCCTGTAACAGGCAGGAACCTCCAGCGCTGGAAGTTACCAAGTTTGCATTCCTGTGGTCCTGTGGATCAAACTGCTCCTACATTTGTCCATAACAAATTATGTGTTGTCTTCGCAGTACCTGCGAGATGTGAGTAAAGCCAGGTGCTGGTTGCACTTCTACCCTCATGTGCTAGCAGAAGGACAACTTCAAGGATCCTGCTTTCATCTCCTAGATCTCTTGTTCTCTGCTTTAGTTTGTTTGGCAAAAACACACAGTTCTGTGTTGCCTCTCCAGCACCAGAATAAGAGATGAGCTGGACTATCATCTGCATTTGTAATCCCAGCATAATTTTATGAATCCTTTAATATATTCCAATTCATGTTCTGATGACATCGAAACAAAAGGGAAAAGAAACAAGGAGGGGAGGAGGGGATGAGAAGTGAAGTGGAATTAAGTGGAGTCATACACAAACTATAGTCTTTGTTATAGAAGGAATACCTTGTGGCTAGTGAATGATAATAGAATCATATATAATTAGGAGACAAATTGATAGATTAGCATGTCTACTTTAGTAGAAGAACCCTAAACAGTGAGTATAGTTAAATTGTTTTGGTTTTTTTTTTTAGTTTTGCTCTGTCTTTTTTTTTTTTTAAAGATTCAATCAAATGTACGATTAATATGTCAACATAAACAGGATCTTTAGAAAACTTCCAATACAAAATAGGCTTTTTCATGTGAATATTTACCTTCTATGATAATCCCACTACCCTATATTTTTCTTAAAAAAGTTTTGGATTGCTAAATAAGAGTCTTGATGCAATCTCATTCATTAAATTTCAGAGACAAAATGTGTCTAGTAAATAGAACACATATAGTCTGTATAAATCTGCCAACTCACTAATATTATCATTTCAGTATCCTCTATGTAACCACCAATAAATTCTGACTTTGTAGCTAGATCTTTAACTGATTAATTGCAGGCTTTTACATAGAAACTTCCTCCCCCCCGCCCCTTCCTGAATATGTCAGTAACAGAGCTATTACAGTCACAGACAAAAGAGTGTGCTGATACAACATTAGCTTGTGAAACTAATTTAACATCATAGCAAGCTTTTTTCAGTATGAAATGCTGAATATCTGAGACAATTTGCACTCTGTTTTTCTTAGGTAATGCAGGCATATGCAACAAACTCCGAGAAAGAAACAGGCAAACTAACTATTATGACTTTTAATTTCCTTGTTATTAATTATATTAGTGAAGAAAAAAAGAAATATCCTCTATTTCTGATTCCAGTAACTGAGCCTTGGCAAAATAAGTATAGGGTTTGTGTCACAGAATTTTGTTTTTGGGGTCTACTTTTATAAAACCTGAATGCCAGGTTAAGTCCTACAACTCAGCTTAAAATCACTTTTGACTAGCAGCTACCGAATATGTTGCAAAGATGAACTGAACTCCAATGTGAATATATTGCAGATTATTTTCCTGGTGAAATAATGCCTAAAGATTTGACTATATATGACTTATACTTTTTAAAATCTCATTTTCGTATCCATTTAAAAGTAGATATACAAAGACTTCCAAAAAGCTGAGGAATTGACAGATATTGCTGTATGAACATGCTTGTGAAAAATCTCTGTTCAGTGCAGTGGTTTATGACTTTGAGATCGTCCTTCAGACTCCTGTATCCTGAGGTCCTAAATACTGACATGAGAATGCATGGCACTTTTTACAGGACTGTGGCATGATGTGTGCTCCACTGGAGTACAGTGATGCCCTGGACACAGAGCATCTCTTCAGCATGTCTTAGAGCCAGCTGCTACTCAGTTTTCTGTGCATCTGAATGAATAAAAAACTCAGCGGCTTCTGTACATCACTGACATGAACAGGGCCAGAGTGGCCCTCCGGGTATGCCTCAATACATTCATAATGGATACCAAAAAAGTACTAAGGCAATATTAGTAGCCCCTTCTTTAAAAGCTATGTTTCAGGTTGCCTTGAACATCACCAGAGATGCTATTAGCATTACAGTCCCCAGTGGGAATAAAGGCATAGCGTGTTTGCCACCATAAAGACATAATAATAAAAAATAAGTCTGCCACAAACCTTTTAGGATTTATAATACTGGTGAATAGAAGGAGAGGAAACAAAAATGGCACAAAAAATGAGTCTTGGAAGATTAAACAGCACATATGAAAAGAACATGGAAGTCAATGCATGTTTCTTGAGTTCCATGTTGTTGAATATCTTTATATACTGCATGCTGAATATGCATGATTGTAACTACAGTGAGGGTTAGATCCAAGAAAAGTGGTGTAATTACAGCAGATCTGCATCTTTTCCTCCTAAACTGTTAGATTTTTTTTTATGAGGAAAATCTGTAACCCTGGATTAGGTGTCTTAGCCTGCAGGAGTGGAGTGAGGTACATGATCCCAAATGCATGACCACCATAATAATGTCTGCCTGCAGATAGCATGTAGATCAAGATGTTAGGAGTTCCTGCATGGGAAGCACCTGAAAACTATTAGGTCTTCAGTCCTTTCCCTGTTCACAGCTTCGACTACTTAGCCGCGGCTGAGAAAAATCTATGTCTCTCTACATGAGGGCATGTAGTGATAGGACAAGAGGGAATGGCTTTAAGCCAAAAGAGGGTAGGTTTAGATTATACATTAGGAGGAAATTCTTCACTATGAGGATGGTGAGATGAGAAACATGTTGCCCAGAGAAGCTGTAGCTGCCATCCACTGTGGTTGTGCCATGGTAGTCAGCACCCCGAGGCTTTGCACCCATCATGTGTCTGCAGAGGGTTTGGTCA
>JANHGB010009494.1:10953-45748 GCA_026283785.1 Coracopsis vasa | reverse complement strand
ACACTTCCCAAGAACCAAAATATTAAGATACTTGATATATTTTTGTGATCTCTATCTTGATATGCATTTCATATATATTTGATTCTTGATATATATCAAAAATGATATATATTTGTGAGATAACTTGAAAGGTTGCAATTTACAGAAGTGCTGAACATCCAACATTTGAAAATGAAACTATGTTTCCATATATTTTGATGAAATACGCAAAATCCTTGATTGCATTAGAAAATGAAGCTCCATCCATGATCAAATATATTTGGAATGAAATAATAGTTCTTATACCCACACATATATCTGTATCTAACGCATTACATATAGCCTGGCTAGATTTCTCACCATTTCATTAATACAGTCATCTTTACTAAATAGTACTTAGGTCTAATCCTTAGTTTACACATGTTCATGAATAGGGAGCAGCAATATTCACTTCTTGTATTTCTGCTACATACAAAATCATATATAACTCATAACTGATTTTCTCACATCTCCTCTGCCATATGGTTTATAGAAAAGGGTAAGGTCCAGCAGCTTAAGCAACAGAGGCTAATGCTTGTTGTAATATTAAAAACTCCCATTCAAACTACTCTTAACAAAAAATGCAGATTGTTGTTGTAAAGACAGAAACACTGGAGTTCTTTCCTAGTATAGACCTGCAATTTCCCCATATGTGGGAAACTCAAACGCTACAGCTGAACCCAGGACATACATGTAAATTAAAACTAGAGATATCATAACATGGAAAAATATGCTGTCTTAACTATAAAAAAAATTCCCCCAGAAATTCCCATCGATTTTAAACATACTTTCAATTTTTATGAATATTTATTTTGCCTACTGAACTAACAGATTAATAAGTAATCTCTAGTTTTACTTTGTGGTGACGGGATAGAAATAGTTAACGAAATGGATCCAGGCGTTATCGCCCTGGTCCGGCTTAAGCCTTCGGAACTGTAAAGAAAACATGAGGTGCTAATGCCCTGGTCGGGCTTAAGCCTTGGGAACCGTAAAGAAAACAATGAAGGGTAAAGATCGGTCGATAAAACAAAGCAGGCAGTTTGCAAGATAAAGCAGGATGTGCAACTCAAAGACAGACCAAACGATGTAAATATTTGTAACCCTTAGTAGTTTAGCTGAATCGGGATGATAAGGAAGTAAGAGAGTGGAAAGCTACTGCTTTGCACTTAGTAGACTATAAAAGGGATGAGAGAGGCGAAATAAAGGTCTTCAGATTTCACCAGAACTGGAGTCGGTCTTTGATACACCACATTACTTAACTGACCTAATCCATTATGATAAACCACAACGTTTTTCCAGCTCATCGACTGAGGAAACCCAGGAAGAGCTAAATGACTAACTGCTCCTTTCCACAGTTTGGGGATGTTATGTAATAAGTGCTGACATTAATTAAATTAAGTACTTGTCCACATATATAATGATATATAGGGTTTTTTTAAATCTTATTTTCCAGCAATAATGTGACTTAAAGAAATCGCTGGGGCTTAAGTTTCAGGTCCACTGCTGACCAATAGAGAGAACTAACTGAAGGAAGCAATAATGCTGGAAAATAGTTTCAGAAATGCCTTATTCTTGATTGCAGGTCCTAAACCACAAAGAATCTGAATTTGAGAACTACTAGAAGGGACTACAGGGACTAACAAAACCTTGAAGATGTTTCCATGTCAAATATAGAAATGGGAATTTCATTTTTTTTAAATGAAAATTATTTATGAAAAGAAAAAGGGGGGAGGGGAAGCTTTTGAAAAAGATAGAAATTAGCCGTATCTATGGTTGGAGCTCAGAATACAGTTATCATTACACCCAGAATGGAAGGTGTTCCTCCTACGAGACTGGATACCAACCCTTACAAACTGTTCAAGTTCTGTACTAACCAGTATTAATACAGCTTGTTAACACAGCCCCAACACACATCAGGTGTTGCTCCTCTGAGTAGGAAACATATCTTCCATAGTCTTCCTTATCCTACAGATGTCTTTCCACTGGAAAAATCACTTCAGTATATCAAATCAACCTAAAGAATCTAGTTCACACAAAGAACCCTGTGAAAAATCAAATATAATTCTTACAGGATATGAATAAAACTAATTTTCGTCCCTGTAGTGTTCAATTATAAATCCAGCTTGAGACTGCTTATTGGTACTAAGCATAATGAAAACAAAAACCTATAAGCATAAGACAGTCTAAGCTAGTTTAGTAAGAGGTATCACATGAGGAAAAAGATGTGGTGCTTGATATCAAACAAAAAAAGAAAAAAGCTAGTACTGTCCAGTGTATTCTGATAAAAATATAGCAATGAGTGAAGAAATACCTGAAATAGCCTAGATTTATATAAAAATAGTTCACTGTATAGTTTTCATATTTAATCTTCTGAAAAAATTAAAATAAAATCAAACAATTGTCTTCAAAAAGTATCACCACTTGAACTAATGGCCAGTGTGTATCTTTAATTCTGCAGACTTGCCGTTAGTCATATGGTAAGCAGCAACTGGTAAAATCGGAATGAGGACTAAGCAGTAATATCTGTCTTAACTATGAATCCCCTGAAAAAACAGATGTTTGACCAACTGCAGTTATGTGTATGGAAAGGCTATGAATTCACTAAAAATTACTAATTTTCCATTCCATTTCCATGATATATTTACCACATAAAGAGATAAAAGCCTTATTTTTCTAATAAACTACATGCTTGAAGAAAATGCAGTGTGTACATGTACTTTACTGATTATGACATTTTACTAGAGCATCAGTATTTTTCAAAAGAGTAGCATAAGCCAGAAGACTTATCACATTAAGCCAATCCATTTTTCTACAATATAAAACAAGATATTTAATCTGTATTTATGTAGACTGAATTAGGTTTGGAGACGGGAGGTTCAAAGAAGTGAAATTGCTAAAGCTTTTTAGGTTTGCAAGCCAACACCAATATTAGAAATGAAAGAGCCTAATCAGATTCTGAAAACTGATTATTGTTTAGGACTTCTGTATCACTACATGCTATGTAATCTGCCCTAAGTAGTCATTTCCCTGGGGAAAAAAACAAACAAACAAACAAAACCCCACAAAATAAATAAATAAAAAAAAAAATCAGGGGAATATAATACTAAATAAGCCCAGTGCGTTTGGTTGTGCATAAAAGCAAGCACTATGCATATAACAGATAATTTCAAAACTGAAAGATGAACTTCTGTGTCCATATTACTATCATTCATTGCAGAATTCTTTATTAACACTGGAAATCTAGTATGCTGCCAACAGAGGCTCAAGATAGTCTTTATAGGGCCTACTTTTTAGAGGAATGCTAAATAAAAATTGCATACATTTCCTGACAGAAAGCTTCATATGAAACATCAGAGAATTTCTCATCTAAATCCTTCTTCAAACTGCTGAACCCTTATAACTCTGCCTTCCCAGTGATACCTTCAGCAATATCTCATAACCCTTTTGTATTTCTGGAGCTTGATTACCTATAGATAAACTATATCAGAAATACAAAACCAGAAATAGTCAGATGGCTTGTGCTGGGTCATCCCTGCCAAAGGATATAAGGAGAACTTCTTATTCCCTACCACTGAGTAACTTATGCCCATTTATTAACCTCATGAGATGTGCATTCACTGTGTGCATAACTGAACATCAGAGTTGTTCTGCTGTTTTAACTACTTAACGGTCAGCTCCTGAAAATATGCAGAATAAATTAAAAAAAACCTCTCTGTCCCTCTCACCAACAGAATTCCAGAAGAGGATGGTCTTTGAAAGGCTTTGTGACAGATGAAGTGCAAACTCATTCAAAGTAATGCATACCCAGTGATTGCACATGCCAAACTTACTAGCACAAAAACATCTCTTCAGCAGTAGACCAGATATACATTAACACTGGAAGTGCATCTCAGAATCTTTAATTGAAAGAAAATTAAAACGGAAGGAATACACTCCTGTTTCATTCCTGAATTGATTGAGGTTGGCAAGGGATTTGATAAATTGCATCTGGAAAAACCTGGTGGCACCTTGGCAGTTGTCACATGCATTTCTCACTGGTACCTCCCATCTAGTTTGAACTCTAGAATGAACTCTAGTTTGAACTCACTAAGAATTTGGAGATCTCATAGCAAGCATTATCCAATTAGAGTCTCAGCATAGAGATTACAGCAACTTCTTAGCCTTCAAAGGAACAGCCTTGGAAGTATTTTTAAACATTTCAAGAAGGCATGAGAGAAACACCTTGAAACCCAATCCCCTAAATGACAGGGAGAGTAGGAAGGATAAACTGTATGCATCAAGTTTAGAAAAAGGAGACAGGGTAATTAATTTCCTGGCTCAGCTAGAATTCTTAAATCACCTTAGGAGAGCTGTAAATAGCTTCTACAGGGTACTTTATCCAGAAATCACATGGTATATAAGAAAGTAACCAGAAAGTTTGACTCTTTTTCAACCTTCTCATATAAGCAACTGTGATCAAAAAGGTCATTTTCATTGACATGAATAACCGTAACTAGACTATAACTGTAAGTGAATCAGTAGAGGTCAGACTGCCAGGCATATCGGGTTTGACTGTCTTCCACAGGACTGCAGCTCTTTTACTGGCAGATGTGCTATAACTGACCCTTCAAGAATTTGAAGGCACCCACCAGGGTAAGCAGTGGCTTTTAAACTGAACCAAGAGGTAAATTATACTTCTTCTGCTCCATTAAGTGAAATAGGAAGGTAGAAAATGTTGTGTTTCCTGGTGAGGCAGATTTACAGGAGTAGCAGATCCTATTAAGTCAGGAGAAAATTCAGTAAATTCTGTTTTTTTGGGTGTGTTTAATACAATTTTTATTCAAGGTCTACTAGCACAGGAAGCAATAAAATTATTAAAGCAGTCCAGCACTTCAGGCCAAGAGGTAGAGCACTGAGGAAATCGTTTAGTAATCAGTCTCATAAAATCTTATTTGGAAGAGGTCAGATAACGGAAGCCAGCTCAAACCTTTTGTGTTCCTATGATGTGGATGCTGAGACATCTTATTTAATTTTTTTTCCCCCTCTTGGTCTGTTTTAATATGGGTACTCCCATCTCCTACATTTTTGATAATGGGTACTTTCGTTGAAACCTCTCATATAATTTTAAAACTTTGAGGGAAAGGTACAGAAGCCTGTCTCAGTGCTGAGCTCTCCGTGCAAAGCAGTTATCTCTTCACTTCAGCCTCAAAAATTCATGTCCAGAAAACTGGCTGCTAATAACTCTTAAAGTCATTTATTTTAATGACAGGTTCCACTGCCAGATACTAAAAATAACAGAAATAATTTACTTCTCTCACAAAAGTAGTTTAGAAAAACTAAATGATGATAGATACATGAATCAGGCTCGTGCTCCAAATGTGAGAGATAAGAAACAAAAATAAACACATGCTTCAACTGAAAAGAGGTATGCATATGCACAGCATAAGTGTACACATGACTTCGGTTTGTTTTATTAAGACTAAATCTCTGAAATACGTATGAATACGTATCCAGAAGTGTACATTTCAGAAGTATATAGAATTACACTTCTGAACCCAAAGAATGAAGTACTGTATGAGCTGACAAAGTTTTCAGAGCCTGTTTTTAGAGAGCTCTTCTTTAAAAAGAGATCGGTTTGTGCACAGGAGAGAGGAAGTTAGAGACTCTGCTACCAGAAATTTGAGATTTGCTGATGACACATTCTATTACCTTGGGAATGACCATACTAAAATCTTCATTGACCTCTCTGATGAAGCATGGATGCTTCCAGAAAACTGAGCTGAATCAGATGATCCTTATCTGCATTACCTTCATTTCTTTTCAACTGAATCTCCAATTGTTACTGCGCTTTGCAGTGCAAACACAGAAATCATAAAGAAAAACTTATGTGACATTGATTCAACTTTGGAAGCAGAACTGCAGTCCTAACATGCTTTAAATCCTAAACTGTAGTCTGTGATACCTGCTTCACAATCACAAGGCAAAACTCCAGAATATTCAGGAAAAGAAAGGGCAGTATAACAAATAGATTAGCCACACCTGTGCATATTATAGGATATCTTCAGCAGAGTGCAGCCTTATGCTACATTTACTTACAAATCTAAAAGCATATTAACAACTCTGAAACAAAGAAGAGCTAAATCTAAATGCTTAAGAGAAGCAAATATATTAAAAAGTTAATCTTTCCAATTTCGTATTACTGCTGCTCAGTGCAACACCATTTATATTTTTTTATAGATTTAATATAGGTCACATTCTAGAATCCATGATGAAACCAAAATGCATATAGTAGATTTTGCTTGTTAATTAAATATTTTTAATTTAGTTTCTTAGAATAAAATGAAAACACACCTATATTGCACGGTAATAAAAGTTAAAAAGATTGATGAATGTCCCTGTAAATTGTGTTTAGAGAAGCTAAAATTATATGGAGAAATACATTTAAGGACTACTTATTAAGTTCCTGTGATTTAATAGGCAAGTAATATTGACTGCTTTGCAACATGTTCACTATATACAAGTGGCTTTGTTAAATTTACTACACTTTAAACTAGTTAGTCAACTCTATACCCCTACAGAAATGAGACACAGGCTGCTTCTGGCATTTATTCCATTTTTTTTTTTTTTTCTTAAATGAAAATCAATAAACAGGCTGTATATTATTAACAATGATTCATTTGCCAGATCACTGTAAAACACATACCATTAATGCTGCCTTTCTCCTTAATATCTCAGTAACAAAAGTAGAAATATTAAAACTACTCAAATTTGGAAGACAGAATTTCTGCAAATAATTTCCAAAAGTTACTGTTACGTGAAAAATTCTACTACTAATAATTAAAAAAAAAAAATATATATATAAGAAATGTCACATTGGTTAAGCCCCTTAACTAGTCACTATTCTTGCTTTATTATTGCACTGTGCTTCACACATTTTTTATTTAATCTGAATATATCAGGTTTAAACACTAGTCAGGATTCTCTCTTGCACAGAAATGTGAGCTTATCAGTTTTCAGAGCCATTTGATTTATCTGCCAAAATTCTTTCCGGGTATGTGTGGAGTGCTGCATTATGTTTCCTTTAAAGTTTTTCTGACCTTCAGTCCTCTTACTCAGGCCTAATCCCAAACACATTTTCTCCTTGTCCACTTATTCTCCTGAGGTCAGGATCCACTTCTCATCCCCTCCTGAACTTTGTTTAGCTTGCTGTCCACCAGTACACACAAGCCCTTTTCAGCAAAGCTGCTCCCCTTCCAGCAAGCCTCTGGTCTGTATTGTTGCAGATGTTTAGTCCATTCGAGGTACTGGACTCTGCATTTGTCCTTGTTGAATTTCATAAGGCTCCTGCTGGCCCATTCTTCCAACCTGTTCAGGTTTCTCTGAATGAAAACCCTGCCCTCCAGCTGCAACACCAAACTGATGGGTGCACTGTCTCTTCCACCAAGTCACTGATAAAGATGTCAAACAAGAAAGGCCAGAACCCAAAGCAACTCTATTTAGAAATATGCCTTCAGGTAGAATTCAAATCAATTACTTTCTGTTGAGCCTAATGATCCTGCCAATTTTTAATCAACCTGTAGTTGAATGAGTTCATCCAGACATAACATCCCAACCTGGATATAAGGATGTTACAGGAGACTGTGCCAAAAACCTTGTAAAAGTCAAAATCAAGAACAGTCACTGGTATTCTCACAATCATGGATCTCAATTTTATCACAGCATGCAACTGAAGAGGTCAATAAAATCCATTCTTGTTAAATAACTGCTGGCTATTCACAATCATCTTATTCTTATTAATGTGCCCAGAAATGGCTTCTGAAGGAACTCACTCCAAGATTTTCCCTGGGATTAAAGTGGGGCTGAACAGTCAGTCTGTAATTCCTACGATCATTCTTCCTGCCCTTTTCTAAAGATGGCTGTAACATTTGCCCTTCTCCAGTCACTGGGAATCTCCCCCATGTGGCTTCTCAAAGTTGATACAGTGTATTCTTACAATGATATGAGAGCTCTCATATCCAAGATATCCATGTCAAGAACTTCCCTAGGAGCTTCCTCATTTATTCCATGTATTCCAGAGCAATATTGAAAGTCACCTAAAATAGTTCTCCATACACTGTTTTCCTCCAAATACTGTGCAGTGGTACTCTAAGCTTCTAAGCAAGTAATGAAGACTCACTAAAAACATATACATACACACATACTTAACCGAACCCTGTATGCTATGCTTCCACAGGATGTCTTTAGCTATACCTAAATGGTTTTGGAACAATCACAAATAAAATTATTTCTCAGTTCCAGCAGATACTCAGTATATGCCTAGGACATGGTAAACAATATCAATTTTTCTCTATCTTACATTATATTGCACTCATAAAAAAAAAAAAGGGAAATTCACACATTCTTTCAAAATTTCTTTGACACTTGACAAAAGACACAACTTGCTCACAGGGAGGGTTTTACTACCCTTGGAAGCAGCGCTGACTTTCACCCAAAGACTTTTTTTTTTTTTTTTTTTTAAGACTAGCTTGACCACAAAGCTGATTTGTTAATTCTGTATAACAGTATTTTGGTATTAACATATGAAGTAAAGGAACTACCTTCTAGGCATGCCACCCAAACACAACATTCACTTCTATTTGCCTAGAAAGACTGTACTAATAATTTGCTCTGCAGTACATTCCGCTATTTCATAATCCCTGATCCTTTACTCAGCAGTTCGATGCTTTCTTTTACTACTTATACGGAACCATAGATACGTTAAGGTTGGAAAACATCTTTTAAGACTGAGTCCAACTGTAAACCTAACACTGCCAAGTCTACCATTAAACCATGTCCTTAAGTGCCACTTCTACATGTCTTTCAAATACCTCCAGGGATGGTGACTCAACCACTTCTGTGGGCAGCCTGTTCCAATGCTCAACAACCCTTCCGGTGAAGAGATTTTTTTCCTAATATCCAATCTAAATCTTCCCTGGTGCAGCTTGAGGCCATTTCCTCTTGTCCTATCATTTGTTATACCCACTTCACTACCGTTTCCTTTCAAGTGGAGAGTGATAACGTCTCCCCCTCAGCCTCCTTTTCTCCAGATTAAACAATCCCAGTTCCCTCAGCTGCTCCTGATAAGACTTGTACTTCAGACCCTTCACAAGGTTCATTGCTCTTCCTTGGCCACATTCCAGAACCTCAATTTCTTTCCGATAGTGAGGGGCCCAAAACTGAACACAGGATTCAAGGAACAGCCTCACCAGTGTTGAGTACAGGGGGACGATCATCTCCCTGGTCCTGCTGGCCACACTATTTCTGATACAAAATGTAGCAGTTTTTACATTAGTAGTTTGTATATTAGTAGTTTGTATATGTATATTCTGATACAAATTTAGTATTACTGAACAATGAGGAGGATGTTTTAAAGACCTTTCCACAGCCATTTAAATTGTCATAGTGAATTTAGAAATACACAGACCTATGAAGTGGTGCAGCTGATAGCAAACAACTGCAAAATAATGCAGTGTTTACATTTTACTGATTATAAACTCAAATCACTAAAACAGATTAGAAATCCCTCCATATGCTGAATGACTGAACCAGCCTGTAACTGTTAGCACAATGTTCACTATTTGTAATTGTGACCTCAATTCCACACATTTTAAGTAAAATTAAGTTCTGTGTTATAAATCACTCATTCAGGTCTCTAAGGAGACTTGCACAACCACTTTCATCCTTTCACATTTACGAATCTTTTTTATGAACATCTGTACTACACATAACAGAACTGAAGCATATCTTTCCCACTTCCTAAACCTAATATTTTTGTTTGATTTCATAGCTTTAAAAGCTGATACCGTAACTAGAATTTGCTAAGAATAAGTGCCTTCCTGGCAGACTGTAAATGTTTGAAGGAGTTTTCAGGGTTTTAGATTAATTAAGTACAGAAGATTATTTCATCAGCCTGATGCTGTGTACATTAGTCCCACATCACCTGCTGAGAAACAAATCAACTTCACGGACAAGTGCTTCTCTACTTTTTGCTGCAGCAATTCAAGACACTTAAGCTTCTTGCAAACTCCCAAGAGACACAAGTGGGCAACAAAAGTAGAGAAACTGAAAAATGTTATTTGTTGCTTCTCCATGGATTTACCAATCTTTAATTTACAGGACTACCACTGTTTTTAGCAGAGTTTTCAGGACAGCAGTATCAGGTCTTTGATATGTGAAGAATATAAGGAGCAACTACTCCACGAGTAGCGGTTGACTCTTACAATGCCACTCTAATTTTTCTTCATGCAAGTTAAAAAGCAGTTAGCTTCCTACATCTTTTCTTATTACAACGAAACAAATCATCACTATACACAAACTAACCTGGAATTAATTACAAATATACAAAAGCTAAATTTAGATTAAAAAAAGTAAAACTTAAGACTTGCACATAATTATTTCTCTTATTGTCAGTTTTTCTCATGTAGTCAAATGCTGCATGTGCTAATACTGAACAGTTCAGCATTACTGTTAAAGGGTAAAGCTCTTCAATTCTTTCAAATGACAGGTGTAATATACACCAGGACAAGAACAAGTCCCATTTCCAAAGAACTGATTTCATCAAAAAGCCACATTTGGAAAGAACTCTGGATCTTCAGTCTCACTGATATTCTACAGCATAGAACATGTGCAGAGCCTCCACTGAATCTGAACTAAAAAAAGCAGTTTTAAACCCTGATATCCTTATTGATATCAGGAGCTAAAAACAAAAACAAAACAAAAAAAAAACTCCACATGGAATTTGGGTATGTGCACACACTTATATGCATGTGTACATATATCTTCCTATGTGCATACATGCACATATGTAGAATATTTTTCTTTTACTCGAAAACTAAATTAGTTCCCTCAGTGTTCACCAACATTTAGAAATGGTCTTCCACGTTGGTGAAAGCATTTTGCTTTGTGAAAAATATAATCTTAATTTCAGAATAATGGCTTCAGATGCCTTTAGGAATCTCCCCTGCCTTCCCCCTTCCCCCCAAAGTAACAGCAATGAAGAAAGCAACAATTCTGTTCACAGGTAAATTCTGGATTCACTGCAATCCTCCTTCTTTACTTTAATTTCGAAAGCAGCCAGAGCCATTACCCTGGAATCTGGGTTAGGTATGCTTTTTATGAACAGCCTCAGAGGAATGACCAAGCTGTGAATAATAGTTTTTGTCACAGGAACAAGTTATGATGTTATGTAACTTCAGAATTTGATCTCTCACTCCGGAGGAACTGATAGTTATTGATGGCATCCTCTATGTTATTATTTCAGAAGAATGAAAAAGTAAAACAGTTAACTGAGGAGCCTTTAGAGTTCCTTTTAAAGTTTCATTAGTGAAGCCACTGCCTTTCTATCTGAATTTTTTTGCTCTTGCTGGAATAAATATTTGTTCTGCCAGCTCAATTTTTTTTTTTCTTCCACTTGTGTGAATCAGGGAACATATAGGGAACAGCGTATTAGACACAGCAATAATAACCACATTTACACAGCTATTTCTTGTAAAGGATTTTGTATAAATAGTACCTGCTGAGATGATTTGACCTGCATTTACAAGACAGATATTCTGCAGGCAACACAGACGCAAATGGAAAACCTTCCTGTGACACCAACATGTACTGGTTACATTGAAGAAGCTGCTCCTTAGCAAAGGAAATCAAAGCAACACAATGAAGCATTTTCAAAGCTCTGGTAAGCCAGGAATATTTCGTCATATTAGGTCTATGTATGAATTACAGCCTGAAGACAGTATGTGTAAGTCAGTTTTAAAATACGGCAATAGGGACTGAAGAATGATTAGTTGTATAAATCAGCATCATCCTTTAGCACTTTGCCTTCTCCATCATTCTGGAATGATTGCTTTTGAAAAATTTGGCTTTATTTTCTTGATTATATTTTAATATAATTCTAAGCATTACTCTGAGTGTTCTGGCAATCTCTGCTACCTGGCTGTCATCTTTTTGAGTTGGGTTTCCTTCTACAGCTATTTTGCTTACCATTAATTCACTCTGTCACTTTCCCCCCTGTTTTGAAGACCGCATTAGAATGTTTCAGTGCTCACCTTTTCACTTTGAAGCAATTTTTGACTCTCATCTGTGTGCCTTTAACATACAAAAATGCAAGAAAGGCAATCAGAATAAAAGATCATCGCTATTGCTGTGGTTCAAGTTGTCAGTTACACTGTACTGATACAATGCTGCTCCTATGACTAACATGGCTTCTTTCAGAGGTATTTCAGATGTTTTCACAACATATGTAACTGTGAGTCACATAAACTGATAGATGAGTCTTCGTAACATCACACAAAACATGAGAAATGCTCCCTCAGAAAATGAAGATGTATCATTGCACACATATACACAATACCACCTACCTAACAGTAACAGGCATTTATTAAAGCTAATCTATTTTTTTCCTGAAACAGGGAACAGAACTGGAACAGGCATTGCACCACTCAAATAGGCAGAGAGTCTCATCCCTGACAATCACCAGAAACTTGAGCTGTCTCGATCTGGGTTTTCACTAACTCTGTGCTCTCTGATCACTGATTTGCAAATTCCTCATGCATGTCGAGAGCTGTGACCTGAATTCCACACACAAGAATGTCCTCATCTAATTCTCCATACAGGAAATAAACAAGTTATAAAACAAACTCATTTGGTAGGACTTGAGTGAAGAAAAATGGGTGAACTGAAGTGGAAGTTGCATGTAGATGTCCAAGTAATGTTTAAGAATTCAAAGCAATATTTCACGGTTTAGAAATCACTTTTCTAATGATTTCCTCTCAAGCGAGAGAAAGAATGTAAGAACAAGAAAGTCTACAATTCCTTGCCCCACCTGGGAAAGTGGTCTGGGAGAAGAAGCTAGGGATCAAAGATTCATATACATATAAGTCTTTCCAGATATTAATCCTCAACATGTATAATTTTAACATTTCCCTAACATGGACATGGTATATTCAGTTGAGTATATTATTTATCCCTTGCTATATAATATTTAATGCCCTGTTCATCCTTTTTTTTTCTTTTTTTAAATCTTGCATACAGATTCAGTATTTGCTAGTTACAGAAGCACTCTTTTGATGAAGCACAAATCAAAGTAGATTAATCACAAGATGTATAATTGCAAAACATAGCCTTTTCTGTGCTCTCAGTAAACACGCATGGTAAGACAAGTTTTACTCATTTGTATTAGTTTTCAGACCACAAAATGTATCTCTGTTTGTGGGTAAAAATTCAGTAATAGAATACCTGCAATCGAGTATGTTTGGTTATAAATGCTTTCTGAAATAAACAGACCTCTGCATCTGTGTCATACAGAAAATTCTATTTCATAGACAGCTTTTTCTCCCAATTTTTGTTGACTTTTTTACAGAAATTAAAATTTATTATAATAGCAAGCCACCAAGAACAATTACATCTTTTCAGCCTTCTGTTTAAATGTAAGTTCTGCTGAATAAAACTGGCTACAAACCACAGCAACTGAGGTACCAAACCAGCCTCATTATGAGAATTAACAGCACATCCTTTGATTTCCCTGCTGCCTAGCTCATTATTTGACCTGCTTATTATAACTAATTTCTTGTATATGCAGAAAATAAAAATTGAGAAGCTGAATCCAGAACTCCTCAGTTAGCTTACAAATTAAACACATGAAAGACTAGATTGGAAGCAAAAAGATTGAAGTTGCTATGCCTTATTGTGCTTTGTCTGCAATAGCTCAAACAGAACTAGGACTACACATCCATCCTGCTTTACATCCCCTCTGTTCACAACAAATAAAAGACGGTAAATGGTGTCTTGCATCAACCAATATTAAAAATAGAAAAAAGACCAGCAAGTGTCTTACATCACCTTGAACAAAGCATTTCAAAATGCTATTAAGCTTAACAACTTTGGAGAGTCAGACTGTCAGTGTGCGGGGAAGACAAACTTACTTTGAATACAAGAACAGGATTATTTATGCCATTCTATCTTTTTAGTGCATTCCCATGCCTACCTACTATGTGCTATTTTATACCCATTCTGGAAGTGATTAATAATTAAGCAACGTACACTTTCTGTTTTTTTATGTATTACAATAAGCACAGAGGGTAGCTTTATACAAGTCAAAGCATTCTTGGAATCAAAACGGTAAGCTTACTGAAATATGTCATTATCTACATACATACACGGAACCTTCAGTAAATAAAGGAATGATGTATCTTTCAATTTCTATAAAAATGAAATGTGGTTACAATACATGATCTTGTCACAATTTAGAATGAGGTTTAGAACATGTTACAATAATTTTAATTATCTTATTTTAAAGACATTTTCAAAAGTGTTTTATGTTTAAGAATTATATTATTATTACAGTAATATTTTTAAATATCACAGATGAAAAATACATATTTTAAGGATTGCCCTAAAGCTGAAAACCAGAAAATGGCATTTAGGCAGATGCTTACTATCAAAATTGTAATGGGTCAAACATTACATTTCTATATTGAGCTAGTATCATATTTATTGGAATCTTCCTTCTCAACGCCAAAAATAAAACTATTACAGAACACAGCGTAATAAAAGAGCATTAGAAATGTGAAAATTTCAATGAAAAGTATATAGTATTCACTAGTACTTTTCTCTTTGGGACCAACTTTCTTAACATTAAAAAGTATGTATTAATGCAAGGCTCTTTCTTTCTAAACAGAATTTGGAAAACTAAGGTGGAGTGTAGTCTCACAAAAAAATCTCATTAAAATAATACTTAATATTTAAACAATCACAAGTGACTATTTTTCATTTTTTCCTTTAATCTGAAGGTTGTCTTTGCTTTCTAGATCCTACACAGAAACAGCTAAATTCCAGACAACAGGAATTTTGATCACGTCAAGGACACTGGGCCTTCACTAAAAGTTCAAACATGCTGACTTCCTACAGCTGAAACTCTTCAAATCACACGTATTTCAAACACTCAAAAACTTTTGCAGTATTGAGAAAAGGAAAAGCTTTTCCTCATAATAGAGCACAATCTTGAAATCTAATTATTTTCCATGTCAATTTTACAGTTTTGTGTAAATCTCAAGAAATTTAATATTACTTTGATTTTAAATACAGAGACTGCCAAATGTAGAGCAAAACAATTTAGATGTTCTTTGTACAGAACACACGGATTGTAAAATAGCAGTATTTTGTTAGTAAGGCATTTTCACAGTAAGCGCACAAAAATTTTAGTAGATTTCTGCCAGCTTTCCCTTAAGCTTTATTTTTAGAACAAGTTAGCATATTGCCTTTAAAAACAAGGAAGGAATAAGGAATTCACAAATAAATTTAAAAAATCAAGAGTCTTCCTGAGTGAATTTTGTTCCAAACATCTCTTTTCTACACCACTCTTCTCCTCTCTGAAGTGGAACATTTCTCCCTCCCACTTAAATAAAACAGATATCTCATTTCATATCTGCTGTTCTCAACGTATGGAAATTGCATGAAACGCTGCAATACATAGTAGACTATATTGCCTGAAATACAATATGAGCAATGAAAAATAAGCAAGTGTGTTAAAAAGAAGCTAAAAAGACGGGAAAAGAATTGTTATTTTTGCACTAGCGTGGAGACTATTAAATGAAACTAGCAATGACAGAGCAAATTTGCACTTTTCCCTTTGGAAGGTTGACTTGAGAAAGACTAAATAAAACGGCACAGCTAATGGGAGAATAAAGATTATTTTTTAAAGCTGAAGCTGCCTCCAAATAGAAAGGATCATAAACTCTGCAAGGTCAAGTTTTGCAATAGACTGAGGCAGGCAAAAAATAATAATAATTAAAAAGAAGCCTGAGCAGCAGCTTGGAAAAGACATAAAAAATATTAACAAAACCTTGCTCAAACACATTGAAGCAGAAGACTGCCAAAGTATATATAGGACCAAGTGTGTGATCACAGGATAAATAAAGCATTCTAAGAAGCTATAGTGATGGAGGACAGATATTTTGCTTCCGTGTGTACCATGGAAGAGCTTTACAGCAGAAGCCTTCTCTATGGGAGACACACCTAAGGGCTTGCCCCAAATCAAAGCACCAGTGGAAGCACTTATGGAACAAATCAACAAAGCAAGCACGAAGAAATCACCTATAAGGGGGACTACTCAACCAAGTTGAGAATGAACTCAAGGATGAAATAGCCTAATAACTGCTACACGTAACCTCTTTCTCAAAACTACCTTGATACCTAAGAACTTAAAGGTGACAAGTGTTATGCTTATCTTCAAAAATGGGTTCGAGGAACACTGGGAAACTATAAAATGATCAAGCCTAACTTCTGTATTGGCCATATTAACAAACAGCTTGGTATAATACAGAATTCTTAGAGAAGGGATTCAAAAATCATTTAAAAGGATTCATGTTTCCAGTTATATTTACTGTTTCTCCAGTTAGACACCATCCTTGCATCACAACAATCAAAGATTTATTACTAGTTTCAAGCAATGTGAGAGCTAGCAAAAAGCCTTGCAGTCAGCAGAGTGAAGATTAACAGGATGTTAAAAAAACTGCTTAATGCAATTCCTTCATTGCTTAATGTTCTGTTGAAGTCTAGCTGTAGTTTCCAACAGCAGCAATCCTTAACATTATTCTTTTTTCCTGACAAATATGAACTACTAACAGGTTTCAGTCTAGGCCAGTTGGAGAGCAAAAATTATTTATACAAATGAGAAACAAGAAAGGGAAAGGAGGATAAGAAAAATGTTAGCTAAGGAAGTTTTTAGACAAGACAGTGACTAAACCTGGATTTGATTCTCTTGGAATACACTCCAGTGTGGTTTAAATTAAGTCCATAAAATTTAGGTGATGCCTAACAATGAGGCATTACTCTAATAATACAACGGCATGCTGACATGCTAAGGACAGAAATTCTTCATGATATAACACCATGGACAAATAAGAAAGTAAACATTCCATTCGTGTTCTAAAATGACAAACAATTCTACTCAGAGATGCAAATCAACAAGGAATAACAAAGACATTTTTATTTATTAAGTTGAAGTTCCTTCAACTACATAAATTCTCAGATTTTTTTATCAGCATATGAAAATATGAAAAGAATAGCAACTCATGTAGCTATGATGCATCTATGCCCACTCCTCATTCCAACTCTGTGTGGCGTCTATTATTTTCATAATAAAAAATTGAAGACTTTGTCTTCTGCTAGGAAAACATCGACATGGTAAACCTGTTGCCTACCATCGGTCCAACCCTGCCTCAAAACTTTTAACAGGCATATTGAAATAATCGCAAACATCTGGAAATTATTCACGTTTCAAAGTTGAGACCTTTTGAAACACAGCTGCATAGGCCAATGGAATACGATTTTGTCTCAAATTCATGTAAAAGTCACACAAACCAACCCTTGCCCTAAAATTACAAGCTCCTGAACTATGAAAATTAGAAGGTTTCTTTTGATCTTCCACACAGATAACTATGCAAATCAGATCCAAATATCTCCTCCATTTTCTTTTACAAGGCATTTATGAGTTACTTAAAGCCACATGCACTGTTATTTAAAAGCATTTTAAATTTTCTATGTATTTTCTAACAGTCTCTAAACATTATGGGTTTTAAACATTTTTTTCCCTGTTCAAGGGAAGGTGTGAAATCAGATCACTGAAGTTATATAGCAGATCTGTTATGCAAATATTTTCTAAAGAGAAATTTCAATTCTTCTTACTGCAAACCGCATTTGTACATATATCAGAATTATTTTCATTCCAAGTTTCTAGATTCTTCTCTATCTAGCTGATATCAGATCTGTTCCCATATTGATTTTCACCCTAGTGCCATCCTCTGTGTCCTTCGCTTTTTGTCTTAAATGGCAACTAATATGAAACTCATAAATTTTTAATTTTTCAAGCAAGATTCTCTTTGACTTCTAGGTTGGGGGGGCAGTTTTTACTGCCTTGTATAATTTCTAATAGTGACATTCACAGCCATACACTTTCCCTTCAGACTAAGAAATCTGCATGATTTTAGAGCCTCAAAGCGATGTGCTGCTATGCTGCCCATTTATTTTTCCTAGTCTGTGTGTTAAGGGGTGGAAATGTTAAGAGTGTATCACTGTTGAGACTATTTCATGTACAATTACCAGTTATGCATTAACCGATTTTTCATTTTTACTGACACAGCAAACAAAGGCAAACAGCAGTAAAATGTGCCAAACTGTAAGAATATGAAGAGGGGCAGGAGGAGAAAAAACACTTTGATGGAAACTCTCTTATTTTTAGTATTACATATTAATATAAGATAAAATAGCTTCAACTGCAAGTCAAAGGATCAGAAAGGTCCAGTCAGAACCAAATAGGAGGATACTGACTTGACAAGGACAGATATAACATATAAGCTATTGCTCCCTCAGTTTTGTGATGCGCACACTTCTGGCCAGAAAAAAAGCAACAAAAATGGGTTGGCTTGGACTTTTTTCAGACAAAAGGAATCATGGTTTTTTGAACTGTGAAATTACACCCACAATATTTCTTCAAATATTTGGTCTTTGCCACTTAAAATAGATTAAATTAGAAAGATAGTATAGAGTTTAATAATAAAAATACTCTTTAACATACCCATGAATTATAACCCATGAATTTCATTACTTCTTAATGTTCTTTCCACAGAATATTTCTCTCACTAAAATTATGACATTTTTTAGTGTTAGTTATGGTCTACAGAACTTCACACTAACATATTGCCTCTTCAGAGGTTGACAGCAGACTGCAAATGTATAGTAGTATACATATAGTCAGTAGTATTAAACCCCAATACAAATTCTCAGAAATTCTTACCAACACAGATGGTGAACACACATGGTTTAACTTCTTTTTCTAGTTTTGGATGGTGACTGGCCCAGTCACCAAGATAAGTAATTAATTTAATTCAGTACCTTCACAAACAAAACCAAAACCAAACACACTAAATCCCTGAACATAAATATGTGAAACTGTCATTATTTTACTCCCTTAGTTTTGTCAATTTTAAAAATGTTCTTCAGTGATTACGGAAGAACATGCATAAACTTCTCTCACTTTCAAACAGTCATCAATGACTTTACAAACTAAAAGACAGATAGATTTAAAGCTCCTGGTGAAGTCTGTAGTTGGTAGCTTTCCTCTTCAGGGCAATGAAAGTTTTGACATTAAGATTATCATGTGACTGCACACTAAACAGATTTCATAAGCTTGGATCAAGACCAGAAAAGAGAAGCCTCCAGAAACCCTATTTCCTTAGTTTTCAGGTCTAGGTATATATTTCTGGCCTCGATCCTCCTAAAAAATATATACGCCAGAATAAATGTGTACGCGTGGTTGCATGCGCATAAACTAGAAAAAACTGTAAACAAAGAAACAAAAAAACACATCATATTTTTCTAGGGACAGAACAAGAATGATAGATGATAACACTTAACGCTTCATATGCTACTGCACAGACACCGAATTACATAGTATCAGTATAACCAGAACTAGCAAAATATAGTAAAATTAAATTAAAATGTAAGATTATTGATCATCCATGTATGACAAAGTCATTCAGTCACAAGAAACACAGGGCATTTGGAAACATAAAGGATGCTGTGTCAGAAAACAGTACTGCTTGTTTACAGTTATAAGCTTTTCCATAAAAGACTCATTCATGCTTATTGCCAAAAAGAAAATGGACCTTGCTTTTCTTTAGTGTGGCTGTTCTGAGTATATTCCCAAATTCTCCCAAAGCCCTTTAAAGGCAAACATTAGGCAGCTAAAATATCAGAGACATTCTGGATCACAGTTTTGCCTTGTTTTGAACATATTCACACTTCCAGTTCACTCTTCTATTTTGTCAATAATAAAACCAAGAAGTTTCACCTGACCCACTCATGTAAGTGGTAGACTAATCTGACAAGTGTTGTCCTCATACATTTTATAGTCAGTTTTGCATATGCAATATCATCAATAAAGAACTTCAGAACTTCTCTCCTTTCCTGTGAAATATACCACTTATGGAAAGGAAATATTTTTACTGAGATTAAAATAAGAAGTTACTGTAAAAGTATTTTTTTAGCTCATCATTTCATAGCTCAAATTTAACAGTAAAAATCCTCCATTTTATGATGGTTTGTAATCCCAGTTAAATTAGAGAAGTTTAAACAAAAGTCTTTCCCCCACCCCACCCCCTCAATTTTTCCCACAGCATTCTGCCTCTGTGTTTACATGAATGGCACATTTTCAGGTCAGAAAATTCGATTGTACTCTTAGTCCATCTACATACACATGTACACACACAGGCTCACAAAAAAAAAGTAAAAGTTTTTTTTTCCTTCCATCTAAGGCTACAACTCAGTGAAACACAGTTACTTTGTATGTCCTAGTAGCTTGCAAGCATGAAATGCACTAAATATGGGAAGATGGGTAGAGTTAACCTTACAACTTAACAACTATATTTTTAAGTGGTTGTGTGGAATTGTTGACACAAACACAAAATAATCTTGTAGGCTCTTCTATCCCTTTCTTATTATTATCTAAATACAGAGTCACTACTACTTTATTATCTTTATACCGAGCGCTACTACTATGTATTATCACTGCTAAGCAATGTTATGGTCAACAGTTCTAGTCATCATATTTAGCTGCAGCATCTGGATCACAATGAAAGAAGCCAAACCACCCCCACATACAGATAAACAGATCTGTGATCCAAACCTCTGCATTTCTGTGGTTATATAATCATAAACACTGACCTAGTTCAACTGTCTTCTGCCAGACAAAATTTTAATTGATTGCTGTGGATAAAACCTGTTTTAAGGACAAAAGGAACATGGCATTTACAGAGGCCATTAAAATAAATTTGTTAATCAGAAAGACAAAAAGTTACTTGATGCTGACATTAGCTCTTCTAAAATAAAGAACAGATGTTGGAAATACATAGAGAGCAGAATGCCACAAATCCTACTCTGCCGACAGCATTTAGGCAAGTTCTTGCTTTAAGGACAGACTTTATTTCAAAATTCAGCTTCCCAACCAGTCTCCTCAAAATAGAAGTCACTCATCAATCATCATTGCTATGACTTGTCAATCAGTCATTGCACATCCTTGTGAAGCTGACACTTGCAAAGCTTCAACATACATAGCTTATAAAGTAAATGTACTTCAAAATTTTTTCCCTTCATTCTGAACATGTAACTTTTATCCATGTAGTTTCAGTTCAGTTTCACTTTAGTCATTATAAAATATAACGTACTAATGTTCTGTGTAGGAAAGCAGTAATTCATTAACTTCTTATCCTTGGAAAATTGTATATGACAGTATTTTTTTCTGGTCTTGTCACTTAAGTTAGTAATGAATTGCTGTAAGGAAGCCTGTTGAAGAACTTAAACCAGATGTTAACTGTGAGGATGATTTTTCTAAGTAGAAAAAAACCCCATGGATGAATAATAGTGGGAATTTATGTGGAAACCTGTGGGTATGACAACCTAGAGAAATACGTCACAGTGACATTTTGCTGGTAGGAATGGAAAATTTTGAAATGCATAATGCTGACAGAAGAACAGCAGTACACTGCACATCAAGGCTATTGGATATTCTTCTGTACTGCAGAATCACCGGGCTAGTTCTAGCTCATTCTCACAGAAAGTGAATAAATAATTCATACTCATTTCAGTAAAGCCTTAAGAACTCTTCTGCTAAGGAGCATAGCACAAGTGAAGTGTTGAGCTGTTTTCAAGACAAATCAACTTGAAAATTTAGCAGAATTGTCTTTCAAAGTATTAGAACACAGTCCTCCTCCCTCTCTTTCATTTCATCCCCACCTAAATTCGTCATCCAATTGCAGAATGTAATTTTAGCTTTCATTAAGTGGATACAATATCATCTCACTTGCTTTTTATTACAAGTATTTTGACCTATGGTCACTTGCAGCTGGTGATTATTAGTATTACATATTTTTGCCATGGCCAGAAGGCAGAAGTTTGGATTCCCTACACGTACATGTTCATAAATGTGCCCTATTTTTAGGATGCTATTACAGCTCTTACCATTGACAGTAACAGGAAGCACTACGAGGATCAAAGAGATACAACACAACACACAAAAAGAAAAAAAGAACTATTTTCTTCACATGTAGTAACAAGCTTTGGTTTTAAAATGCTCTCACAACTTCAAACAACCTGTCGCCCCATCACATACACAGCAACCTGGAACAATAAGAACAACTTTGAGGTTCGGGGGAAATCTTCAACAGCTCTAGTACATTCACTACTGCAAGAATTCATATTAATGTTATGGTTGAATTGAGAATAGGAAGAAATCTGACTGCCTCTTCTGTTGCCAAAGGCTATATAGAGAGTAACAGGGAGAAAGCCTAGTAAGGTGAGAAGGAATTAAAAATTGACTGTTTCTCGATTTTCCTGCTATTTAGGAAATCCTTGTGGCAGTTGGTGCCCCACCAGTCTTTTAATTAAAAGAAAATGCAGTTTAATTACAGTTTCAATTAGACTACCAAGGACCAATATACATAAAATGTGTTATTGTTCTGGAAGTCTGACCAGCATTAAAAAAGTCTGGTTTATTTACCTTTCCAATGGAACCTAAGCCAGCCTTCTTATTACAAATGAGTAATACATTTTCCCTCCTAACATTAGGATAAAAAATGACATCATGACAATGTGCATCATGTGAAAAACTATTAACAACCTTAATGATCATGGAAAAAATACATCTTAAAACAGACTCAGAATATCTCAAGAATAATGCTAAAAATGCATGACAATGATTTTAAATTAACAGTCGTAAAAGTAGTCATGTAGGCATAGTAACACAGGTGCTGTGGACAACAGGAAGACATTCATTGAACAGAAAAATAGTGTTTTCCAGAAGATCCTACTTCCATGTCAGTAGTACTTAAAACTAGATAGAGGTTTCAACTATTGAAGTTGTAATATCACTTAAATATATCCTGATCTCATCATTTAATTTCTGGGTGCCAAAACATCTGTGTTCTTAAGAGAATCCCTTGATCCTATACTGAAAAAATAGCTCACAATGGCACAGTTGAGCTCCTTTTCTCAAGAGACATCTCCCACTTCTATGTCCACTTTGAGTAAAGCATACAGTGGTTCTGGCTTACTCCTCAGTTCATTCCTCCTGCTCACATTACTGAGAAGAGAAAGGCTGCATCATCCTGAATTTCATAATTACAGTTGTCTCTCTTTTTCTGATACTGGCATTCTCCTAACTGAGCAAATCTACCTTTTGTCCACACCCACAAAATCCTCTCTTGCTTGGACTCTCTCCTGATGTAAACCTTTCCACTATGCCAGCTACTTCAGTTGGTTGGTTTTGCATGTGGGTTTTGTTCGGTGGTTTGGTTTTTAACTGATCTATAGTTGATTGAGTATGTTCCCTTCCTTCTTTTTCACCTTCATGAGCCACAGCTCAAACTTCTGCATTTTTTTTCCCATCCTTCTGTCTTCCTTCCCTCCCCACTTTCTCAGTGTTTCATTTTGTTACATACATGCATGAATTAAAATGCTATAAGGTGAACAATTCAGATCTTAACCAAAGACCTCTCCCTTTGTATATTTAAGTCTGTATTTCTGTCGTGGTTTAAACTCAGCTAGCCCCCAGCTCGCTCTCTCACTCCCCACCTCCCTCTCACTCCCCCCACCTCCCAGAGGAATAGGTAGGAGAATCGAAAGAATGTAACTCCCACGGGTTGAGATAAGAACAGTCAAATAACTAAGGTATAACACAAACCACTACTGCTACCACCAATAATAATAATTATAAGGGAAATAACAAAGGAAGAGAATACAACCACTCACCACCTGCTGACTGATACCCAGCCCGACCAAGCAGTGATCTAGCCCTTCTAGGTAAACTGCCCCCAGTTTACATCCAGGGCATGACATGCTGTGGTATAGAATACCTCTTTGGCTAGTTTGGGTCAGGTGTCCTGTCTCTGCTTCCTCCCGGTTTCCCCTCCTCCCTGACAGAGCATGAGACTCAGAAAGTCCTTGGTCAGAGTAAACATTACTGAGCAACAACTAAAACCATTGGTGTTATCAGCGCTGTTCTCAGGCCGAAAGACAAAAACACAGCACTGCACCAGCTACTAAGAAGGAGAAAAATGACTGCTACTGCTGAACCCAGGACAATTTCTGACCATACTTCTAGGGTTTCCTTGTACTAAAAAGCTTCCAATTAATGAAATTAACAATAAAAAGAAGTTTCTGAGACAAATGTGGTTACACATACACTGACTCCACTGAATTATTTTTGAGAACTGGACTTGGACATTTGAATTAGTAACACAAATTTGATAACACAAATAACACAGTCAAATAATAGGGAAAAAGTAATCTACTCAATTGAACTGGTTTTGCGCATTAATGAAAGTTAAAAGGGAATTCAGAGTTATGCGCACATACAAGGTTTCTTTTGCAGCCTCTCTGTATCGAAGATAAGTGAATTAAGTCCAAGGTCACACTGTACGAAGTCATACATTCTTCTTGTTTACCTTTCTTGAATATCTTCAGATTAATTAATTTCACATAATACAATTATCCTGTGATATATGCAGTGGTGGACACCCATTCAACAGCAAAGAATTTCAAAACACCTTTAAATCATACCTGTATGATTATATCATACAACTACAGTTACTCTACAAATTACATATTCTTTCAAACTTTCATTTTTCCTCTCATATAAAATGGAGACAAAATTTCTTATTATTAATTATGTAACATATCTAACAGTATCTCAAATGTACAGCTATGTATAATGCATGAATGTCTCAAGCCGATAAATCACTAATAAATAGAAAGTAATATTAACTGCACTTTTAAAACTAGCATAAATTATGTAACTTATTTTTCCAAAAATTAATCAAATTAATACAGAACAGTATTTCTGTAGGCCAGTATACTTTGGCTATGTCATGCATAAGAAAATTATTCACTAGTCATTTACAGTTCTTCTAGCTTAATTTTTTCAAGGCTGGACAATTCATTTGCCATTTGGACAACTAGCAAAATGGCTTTGTTCCCCATTTTTCTCTTGACAGATGAGTCTTCCAGTTCATAGAAAAAAAACCTGGAAGGATTTCCACATACCCAGCAGTGCATATGTCTCAGTATATTTCTTAGCATTCCATTCAGTTTGTTTTGTAATGATCTAAAATATTTTTTCCCATAGGTTCTGCTGATGATTCTATTCTTATTGACAGAGAGACCTCTAGCTCTCTTACAAAATATTTAAGATATTTTTCTATCCATCTTATTATTATTTCAGTATTTCTTTCTACCTTTTCATGTAGAAAAACTACTGAGATTCAGTCACCCTGTCACAGGATCTATTCCTTGGAGGCTTCTTCTATACTTTAGTTTACTCGTATCTACTCACAGAGCAACACTGAGTTTTTATATATATTTTTTATTATCTTTCCTCTTGTTTGCTTTGTTTCAAAATGCCACAGCTTGTAAAGCAAGTGCTTTTTATTTCCTGCTATTTATTTCCCTCAAATTATTTTTCTGGTCAATGTATTTTTCTACTTTGCATATCACTCATCTCCCTCTAGACTTTAATAAGTATCTATATTCCTCCTGAGTTCCACATTTCAATTAATACCTTTCTTCTTTCTTTAATACCTTTTCCCCTTAGTGCTGAATATCTCAGAGACAGTCAATGAGTCACTGCTCCTGTTCTGGTAGGACAAAATTCCAGATAATTACTAAGTAAGACCTTTTGCAGTACATGGATGTCTCACAGGCAGAAAATTCTGCCTCCTCATATATTTCTTTCTGTAGCATAGCTAGCCTTACAGTCAACAAGTCAAAGTACAACTGTGTTGCATTTCAATTCTGACTGCATTGGAGGTATTTACTAAGACAAATTAAAGGTGAACTTCCTTTAGAATTGTCATGTAATTACAAAGTCAACAACTTCTGCTTACCCACTAATTACAGAAAATTGTATTTGATAGCTGCATAATTTGATCATATTTGCAAATATTTGCTCTTATCTTTAATGCTGCTTGAAGAATATTTCAAGATGTCTGCTCAATTCTTCTGATTTTAAACATATGCATAAGGTAAATAAAACATACTGTATGCCAATGGATTGCTTTTACATATCTGCCAATTTCATTTCCATTACATTAATTCTTCTGTTGAATACAATTTCCTACAGTTTCATCTCTTTCAGCAGATGCACATGATCCATCTTTCCAACAGTATGAAATGAAGGCCAAAGCATTGCATCATGCCAAACAGTTGAATAATCCTACACCGTTTAGTCTACTTTGGCCTACACTCAAATAGATTGGTTCAGACTTGCACACACATGCTCCCACACATAGAATCATAGAATCATGCACAGACACAAACTGAAGTGCCTGCAAAGCCACAGTTACATGTGAAAAGGAAAAGTTTTTTCCAAAGAAGAAAACCTAAACCACATCCATATAATTATATTCCATAATTGCTATTTTATTAATGTTAGAACTTGAGACCAGCTGAGAGGAATCTAAATCTAAGACACCACAATGTAATGCCCTGAAAGCTCCTGTGTCTGAGATCAAGCAGGCGTCTGTGCCCCAGCACTGGAGAAGTGTCTGCAGAAATTGCTGGATTTGGAAATCCATTCTCTAGACATCTCTGGAATGGCACAAGCTCACGACGGATGGCTTCATGGGGTTTAGGGCCATTCTGGTGATCAAACATAGTTCTTTAGATAGCTGAGGACCTATATTCATGCCTCCTGCTTCAATCTCATCTGCAACTGAGCTTCACAGAACGAAATATCTCATCTCAGTTTAACGGCTTCAGAAAAATCCACCCCTTTCTAAAAAAACTTGATTAAGTTGTGCATAAATAGAAAAATCCCACTGTCATTTGCTTTCAAACACTTTTATTCTTGAGGGTCTCATGGACTCATTTGTAAGTATGTAATTCCTAATCCTCATCCCTAAACCTCATTCTACACGACAAAAAGAGTTTGGCTGTTACAAATGTAACAGACAGAACAAATAGATTTAAAATGAACAGAATTAAATATTCTAAAAAGAAAATGCATTTTATTTGAATTTATAATGAGACTTTGCTACACTGCAAGCACATCTTTCCAAAAATATTTAGTAGTTTTTCATGCAATTACTCTACTGGCTTTCAGACCGTACGAATTTTGAAAAACTTTTTTTGTTGTCACAGGCAATGCTTCTCTCCTAGGACAGACCTTCAACAAGGACTCATCTCAACTGAGAATTAATCTATATCGTCAGATTATTAGAACTAGCCGCGATGCTGAAAAAGTGAAGTTTACATGGAATTAATACAAAAGAAGAATACAATGTACAGCAATGGGAAAACATATTCCAAGTGTTAATTTTCCTAGGGTGCAGAAAATCAAAGCTGCCTTTATTTAAAATTCACCATTTAGAAAGAGTCAACTCAGACACATTAAAAGAGAAGCAAAAGCAGCAAAGGCACCATTGACTTTGTGTGAAATATAACACTATAATGTTAAGCTGCTCTCTGATTTGAATTATTCCACTTAATCCAAAGAAGTAACAATTATATCAGGACTATGGTTAACCCGACAGCTGCATATGTCACTTGCTATCTTTATAGGTAAATGATCCATAACTATGGGCTTATTTTGTTAAATAAATTTCTTCTTTATTTGTATGAGCAAAGTAAACATCTTAATGAACAAGTTAAACTGCACGATTATTATTATTGGTCATACCGTCCAACTTAAAAAGTAAATTTATAGAATTTATTCTATTTATTATTTTTTTCTGTAGAGATCCTTCAAGAGCAGAAATCTCTGTGGCCCTCTTAATTCAGACCAATGTCTTAATCTACATAGACTAAGTCATTTCTCCAAACTGGGCACAGGAAAACCTATACAAGTAGTAAAAACTGGAAGGTAAGAACTAAGGATGTAGGGAAAGCAAGAAAGCTGTTTTGTAAAATGAAATAATCCAGCAGGGAATGTGAGATGGGTGCCTGGTACCACCAGAACAGACCCACTGAACAACCAGAAGAAATGTCTGACGGATGCAGAATAATACTGCAGCATAAGCAAGAAAGATGCCTGGCTAAATCAGAGCAAGCCCTGGTCCCAAAACCAAGATAAATGAGGTCCAGAATAAACAAGAATAAACCAAGATAAATTAGGTCAGGTGCAGACCTGATTTTTTTTTTTCCCCTGCTTCGAAAGCCATATATTAAATAAGGTTAACCCTGGTACTGCTGTAATTGACTCAGTATCTCCAGCAGGAGAAGAGATAGGAGATAGAGATGAACAATTTCTTCCTAAACTGTCAGCTGCTGAGCTGCTCATTCACATTTACCCTGCTGCACCCTGTTCTCTCCCTTCCTCAACCCTCATCCAAGTTTCACAACTAGGATGCAAGTAACAGGCAATGTAAGAGATTACAAGGACAGGAGACAGTGAAGCTTCAGCTTTAAAAAAGAGTGATCTGGATTTAATGTCATGATGATGGATGAATCTTTTGGGGCTAGATGTAAAATTAAATTTCTGGAAGCAGAAAGCCTCAGACAGTTCTGTTACATTATACTATGTATGACATAAGAAACATGTTGCTAATGGGATTATTACGTATCAAAAATAGATATTCCAGAATAGGCTCCAATAGCCTGTTTTAAATAAACTTTTATTTTGCAAAACTGCAATCTCCCTGCCCCCATGGCTTTCAGACATAATGTGAAGCATTACATTTTCATTCTTACTGTTGAAAATGCCATGGTGAGTTCAAGAAGAACTTAAGTCACTGCAACTATGTAAACTGAACAATGTTGGTTTTCCTTTTTTAACAACAGTAATTATTTTTTAAAATTATAAAAAAAAAAAAAACAAACCCACTTAAAAAGACATATTTGTTACTTTGGTTTGAAAGCAAAACTGAAGAATGTTATACAGTTGTCATTTTTCAAGGTTATTTCAAAGTCCCAGTGAGCAGGGCAGATGAATACTTTGCATTTAAAAGTAAAAGCCAAATATTTAAAGTTCAAATACTTAAAACCAAGTTCATAAAAGCCTGCTTATATATTCAGGAGAAACTAAGTAAACGTAAATACCACTAAACTTTAGACTAATGACTCATGCAGAAATGAAATTAAGAAATGGCAGAAGTTTACTTGTATTTTCCATCTCCTGCATCTTTCAAATATCCCAATATGTACATCACATCACTTTAAAGGAGAGAAGGTTTGACTTGGAGTTTTCTGACTGTCACATTCAGACTTACTAGAGTGACAGTCAAACACAGATGACACTTATGATGGGCAGTGACAGGTATCAGCAACTGCTTTCTTTCACATAGGCAAGTTATTGGCCAAAAATGTGACAAGTCACTTTTGTCTGCCTCACTATGTTTCCTAAGTGCTCCACAAACCTCTGATTGAAATGGAATAGTTCAAAATCCAACAATGCAAAAGAAACATCTTAAGAATACTTTAGATTTCAAGACTGAAGAAATAGATTTGCCAGTAAGCAACAACAGGCAAGAGGGGTTATAAGATAGGGGAAAAAAAAATATTTTGATACGTTCTCTAAAAATCTCAGACTAAAATGTACCTAAATATATATATATAAAAAAGGGAAACAAACAAACAAACAAACAAAAAAAAAACAAACAAACAAAAAAAAAACCAAAACCAACACTTCAGCTGATACAATTCTTTCCAAGGGGAAATTATAGTTGGAGTCAATAATTTTACCAGACTGCATCTTTTATTTAAACAATTTTAATGGGATCAGTATTCTATTCCTTAATAGTTTAAGGCAGAAATTGGGTAAATCTTCACAAGACTGCTTTCATCATGTTCACCACAATTGAAAACTAATCGCCACAGGCTAACACAGGCAGTGTTATTGTTGAAATGGCAATCATGTTGTTAATAGGCAGTGTCTCCTGATAAAATTCTTCATTCCACAGAAGGGCCATTAGAAATGTCACTATTGGCCACTACTTAGTTTCAAATACAACCCAACATTTTGCATCTTTTTGGAAAGAAGACATGAATAAACTAAAATCAAATTCTTACGTTGAACTACTACAGAGTTATTTAACTGCTATATTCCGAGCAACAACTTGAAGGAGTAACTTTAAAATAGATGCCTAGAAAATGGCACTTTATATTGCAGTACTGTCAAATCTACATATAGAGTTAAGGGCTGTAGAAACTCAGATGTCGAGGATCTCAGAGAGAGAAACTCCTTATTACAGTCAGATAAGAGCCTGACAGTAGGAGTTACTAGTACAAAGTTCAAGGCACATAATTTAGATTACCTGTGGTTTCTCAGTATATCATTAAGAGCAACTTGATTTGTCACTAAGAGCAAAAATTTAATGCCTTGTCCTTATAATGACTAAATTCATCAGTACAAATCTCTTCCATTCTAAGGCAAGCATGTACTACAGAATAATAAATCGAGTTTCGCAAAGTACTTCCCTTCACTGCTGATAAGAAGAGTCGAGATAAATATGTCTAAACCCAACTGAATTAATCCCATCATGTGTGCTTAGAGTAGTTTAAATACCTTGTACCCTGCATTAAAAACAACAAAAAGTACTCTGGACAGAAATTACCTATCACTAGAAAAAGCAGTTGAGAGCTCACATAGCATATTTTCCTTGGATTTAGACTTGTGAAGATAATTGATAAATTACCTGTCCTAACAGTCTGAACACTTTTGCCTTTTTTACCTGGTATTTTTTTAGGGTTCTGGGGGTTTTTTGGGGGTTGTTTTTTTTTTTTTTTTTTTTTGACTGTACATGGTAGGCTCTAATAAATTGCTAATGAAAGGCATTGTTTCAAGCTGTGAAAAAATGGGACCTTGAACACTGAGTCATAGATTTGGGAAGTATGCTAATACTTCTTTTTGTCATCAGAACTTTGCAAAAAATCTGTCCTGCCAGAAAGTAATTCAATAATTACGAAAAGAAAAGAGAAAGTAAGGATGTATTGTTAAATGAGCATTTGGCATCATTTTACCCTGCAGTAAAGTGGAGAAAAATCAGAAAGTAATGTAATCTAACTAATCAGAAAGTTATTTGAAGATGACGCATTATTTAGTGTTGTAGGAATTCTGGTGCACTGTTTAGTGTTATGAGTTCATCTCATTTATTGGAAACCTTTTTTCAGTCAAAATAAGTGTGCTGATTGTCACAATTTATCTGTCAAAGAAAGAAAAATTAACTCTTTGAGGCTGCAGCAGTGAAAATCCAACAGTCATTAATAAACTGATTTGCATTTCTTTTAAAAAGATAGCACTCAGTTTCTAAAGAATGTGTATTTGTGAATTATATGGTGAATGCATTGGTACCAAAACCCAAGAGCAGTTCACATCTGTGGTCCTCTTAATTAAAAACAGGAACAGCAGAAAAGCTGCTCTGGAAATAAATTTGGCTGGTAAAGTAGAGGAAATAATTAAATCAATTTTTAAAAAAGGAGTTATGGAAGATTTTATTTATTAATTCTAAGATATTAGCTAAGGCCAAATCAGCACATTATGTTTCTATTTCATATTAACTTCTTCAGTGCAGAAAAGAACTTCTGCTGTAGAATTTAGAATTTACCCACTAGGATTTTGGTTTTTTGGGTTTTTTCTTTTTGCCTCTGCAGTGAGAGGTGAGGGAAAGAAGAATCATAGTAAATATAATAGATTATGAGGATTCTAACAATAATGACAAAATAAAATCTGGAACCAAGCAGCTATCTTTTACGACAATAAAAATGAAGGTAACATTTTGCAATCCAAACGACTTTCTAAGGAATAGAAATGATGGGATCATCCTGGTCTGTCTGCTGTGCAAAGAAAACACAAACCTGTATTGAACTTCTAATTAGAAAGAAATAATGCAATGCTCAGTAAGCAGCCTTAAAAATTTATATTGAATTCAAAAATTATTAATTCTTCACATCCAACCAAATATTTGTATTAGAGTAGAGAAAAATAGTTTTAACTTACCTATTTGCAGTAACAGTCAGGACATTATCAACCATATTGTAATTCAATGAAACACAAAAAAGTTCATTTAGATAAAAAAAGAGAGAAAAGAAAAATAAAAATTATTATTCATATTATTCAATCATCTGTGCTATCTGAATAGCCACATTTTTTCTTCTTAAGGAGCTGCCTCCTACTTTAATGCCTCTTGACCTTGAAAATCTTGTCTTGTTCTAATTTGCAACTGAGGAATCAAAAATGTGACAAATAGTGACATATCCATCGAAATGATCCATATACTTACACTTTACACAGGGCTAGCAACTTTCCTGCAGCAAGTATTCCATTAAATAAACTCTACCTTAAGTTACTATGCCATTAAGACACTTCCAAATGTTTGCAGTGTTTTCAACAATATTCACATTTTTTAAATGAAATATATAATCATTAAATATTTTTAAAGCTAGTTTAATTAATTTAGTTCCAATGCTTGCATGTTCAATCACTGGGTCTTTAGTTCTTGATCTATAGAGAATTACATGGTATAGTCCAGAAGTGAGACTTCAAAACCATTCCAAAGCAGTTTCTTAGAATTTGTCAGTTAATGATATTTGCAATGATGGCTCAAATTAAATTAATTTCTAAGATAATGATGATCCCTGAGGTCCCTACCAACCTGGTATTCTATGATTCTACGATCATCCAACTCTTTAATAACTTCAAAGGTAGGCTAACAAAACCATAAGCACTAATAATTCAGATGCATTTCAAGTTAAAGACTTCTTGGTGCCCTGGGATCCCAAATTCATGGTCTGGCATTCATAAATCTATTTCATCTTGTAAAAAATTTCAAGATGTCTATTCTTATGTTCAAATTGTAATGATCTAATCTCTAAAACATCACAGAATTACCTTTCCCAAAGCAATTTTATAGTTATTAGTAGTTTAATACATCACAAGTTCACCCAAACACAAGCTATCAATCTATGTCTCTACTGTTTTCTATAGGTTATGCATGATGAAAGATGTCAAGGGTTATTGCTTCAAGAACACAGCTCTTCATAAAGTCCTTAATCATAGAGGTGCACTAGCTACATGGAGTAGAACTTCTCACAGAAGTCTATCAGATTTTTGTCTACTACTGGTCCATTCTTATAATAAAAAAAAAAAAAGCCAGAAAAGTCAAGAACAGTCAAGCCGAAAAAGAACAATATTCAAGACTGCACTTGTTTATAAAGGTTTTCTACCTTATCAAGCAATGAAACAGATACACACTCATTTACACACCCCTCAAGCAAAGCTTCTGAAAGCAATTTTGTGCTGCAGGTATGAAAAGACAGACACCCCACACAGCCAGAAACCACTCCCTTTTGCTACAGAACTGTAACCCTGGCATCTGTAGGCTAAATGATGCATTTCTCCCAAATGTCTTTGAAGGATGTTTGCTACATGCTGCTAATAAAAATGATTAATTTTTTTTTTGCTACTGCATGAACCATCCTGTCCTTCTTACCAAAGCCTTCCATCAGACCCTTTGTCCAAATTTGTTAATTATACCTGCTCATTCTGATTTGCCTTTGCAAGATTTACCTGATTTTCTGACAAGATTTCATATGAACAATCTCAGTTCACCAGATATTCTGCTTTTCTCAGATTGTGCAGCCTATTAACTTACATTCACTATTAAGATTTAAAGTGTGGATCAAACGTAAGCAATTTTAGAAGTAACAAGTTCTAAGAGCAGAAAATCTCAGTAACTTAATAGGAACTTATGAGTCATTTATATTACTGAAATATCCATCTTGGTATATATTTGAATATCCATGAGATCAAGCACAGCACAAGGAATTCAGTTAAGGAAAGCAATATATTATGTTTCATTTGCTCCTCCCCCTTTCCTCCCTTCTTGGCGAACATGCAAATAACAGCTGAAGGTGATTGCATCTCTACTTATATAACTTTGATTTCTACTTAAACTACTTTTTGTCCACTTACAGCTTTCCTATCTGGAGCAGAAACATAAAATTTAAAAGCTTATTTATATAGACATTATGCTTAATTTCATAACCATCCTTACTGCTTGTAACACGTAACCTGGACATTCTTACATGTAGCATATCTTTTAACTCTCCTCTAGATTAGGAAGATTTTTCCATTTTGCTTGCGCTTGCTAACAAATGAATCCACTCTATTAAAGGTTTTTTAGATATAAATAGAAACACTTTTTCTACTTTATGCATAATTTTACTTAAACTTCATATTTATTTCAGAGCCATTTCTTTCACTAAATATCGTCTCTCTGTAATATCTTGAATTTGAAAGAACATCATATAGAAAAGCATTATGGGTGACTATTGCTGTAGAAATACAGAGATACCTGTGCGTAAGTAACATTTAGTTCTGAACAATCCTCTGGCCAGGAAACTGTAAAAATGCTTGGGAGATCTAGACATTCCTTTAATATCTATTTTGACATGCTCAGGAGAGTTGCATTTTCTGGATTTATCTGGGTTTGAACCCCTCTACCCCCTGATTTGTCTTCATTAAAGCACTTGCCTCCATATATACTTTCCCAGATCTTTTTATACCCCAAAGTGCAATAAGGTGACAGCTAATCCAGGTGCCCAATTGATTTTAATTAGAAAAATGTCAGCAATTAACCTTGAACAACAATAGGAATTTCAAACATAAAGTACACCGTACCTATTAAAAAAAAAAAAAAAAGATCTATTTAAGACCCAAGACTGACCTCCCAGAAAAGGCCCCAATATTTTAATAGTGGTGACTGTCAGGGACAAG